>JANHGN010018952.1:59310-75407 GCA_024605025.1 Megaceryle maxima | reverse complement strand
GGGGTGGACAAGATCTTGGGAGGGGACATGACTGGGACAGCTGACCCAAACTGACCAAAGGGATATTCCATACCATACAATGTCAGCTCAACAATAAAAGCTAGGGAAAGGGGAGAGAGGGGTGCATCCGTTTGTCCTCCAAAGCAACCTCTGAGTGTACTGGAGCCCTGCTTCCTGGGAAAGGGGTCAGACATCGCCTGCTGATGGGAAATAGAGAATAAATCTTGTTTTACTTCTCTTCCATGCATGCAGCCTTTGCTTTGCTTTCATTAAAATGAGAGGGGGGAGTGATAGAGTGGCTTGGTGGGCACCTGGTACCCAGCCAAGGTCAACCCACCACAGAGGTGTTTAGACATTGACTCCAATAAGGACAGAAGCTTGATCTGTACCTCACTGATTTAATATTGTCATGTTATGCTATTACAGCATTATGCAGTTCATATCTTTATAGACCTACAGGAAGTGCTGGTAAGGAAAGGAGGCTGCTTGCTTTAAAAAAAAATTTTAAAATCTTTGAGTATCTAAATCCCATGCCTGTCTTTGACAAAAGAAAACAAACAAACAAACATAAAAAAAAAAAAAACCAAACAAATACAACACAACAGACCCCTGCCCCCCAAAAAAACAAACCTTCAATTTTAGATTTCTTCTGCTCTCTTGCTGTTTATTCCTTACAAAAACCTGTAATCCTCTGGCATGTCTGAATCTGCTCACTATGGGCATGATGATGATGTCTCCAGCTGAGAGATAACACTTCAGTTGATGCAGGAATTGCTGAAGACACGTATGCAATATTATGCATTTATGTAAACTCTTTTTTCAGTAAACAAGAGGGAAAAGTAACGATACTAATATTTGTGTAAAACATAGTCAGACTTTCTAGCAACTTATGCAACTTTATAAAGGGGAAGTACTGTGTTATACTTTAATTTTCAAGTCTCATATTATTTAATCAGCAACCATAATTTTCATTCACATAATGTGTATATAAAAAACATGATTTCCCATTTTTTATCATCTTTAATAAATGGAAAAACCGTTTGCTTGCCACCAAAGAGTAATCAACACTGTGTTAATAAGCTCAGGCCTGGGAACACTTTTTCAATAAGAAAAACATTACACATTATAAAATCAATAATGCTGCCTGACAAATGAGGCTGTGCATAAATTTTTGACATGAAATCATAGACTGAAGTCTAAATTAAAATTTGGCAATGCTTTCAAAGTCTCACGCTTTATGATAGCTATTCTGGAGAGTGTGCTGTACTGAAACTAATCACATAATTTAAAGGATACATTTGCTCTAGTACCACAATAAAAATACATTACACCATGATAAAACCATCCTGATTCAACCTGCAGCGGAAATCTGTGAACACAGGCATGGGCTGAACCCCATGTGGGAATGCTGGGCTGCTGTTTATAAAGCATGTAAATAAAACATTTAGCACCACTCTAGCAGTCTTCATCTTCACAGTGCTCCATAAATATTAACTAATTAATCCTCAGGACAGCTGGGATGTAGCTGACAATTGGAGCCGAGTGAGGAACTGCTAGAAAATCACCAATTTGACAAATGTAGTCCTTTTCTCTATTTATAACTTATCTACTGACAAACTCTGCATATCATGAATTTGCCTGCCATTGAAAATGGGCTGGGGAATGATCAATGTAAAATCAGTTTCACTCCACGGGTGTTTCACTGAACTATTTGCTGTCACAGGCCTCAGGACAGTTGGACCTTCTCAGGTAAGGCAGCAGGCATATTTCCAACCCACCACCTGATCAGATACCTGCAGAAACAGGTCACACAGGCATGTGGGCTCAGAGCTGTGCCCAGGCTCAGCAGCAGGGCCATGTATGACAGTGGATTATCACTGTTGTATCCAGAACAAATCTCTGCAGGCCACTGACCTGGCCCATGCAGGTATACGGGCTGTACTCAGCACCTAGAGCTGTGTCCATAACAGTCAACCAGCAGAGAATGGTCACTGTTCAAGAATTACACAATTGTTCATATTATTTCATTGCCAGGACAGTCCCTGGTATGTTTTCCCTCTGACCGGACAAGACCTAGTCACTGCAGACCAGTAAACATCCCCAGAATGAAGCTAGGCTACAACCACCATGTTTTAGGGGGAATTTATCTTTGCGGGTGCAAACTGTGTTGTACTAGTTGGTGATCTTTACCCTGTTTTATTTAGTAGTGTAGATGTAGCCCACATTTTGAGAACAAGGCTGTGTTCAGCTAAACTGACATTATCTGCATCCATACAGCAACACAAATGTTTGCCAGCTGAGGACAGGACCATTCAGCCTGTTCCTTAGGAAAGATACGAGAGATTGCAGTAATGTCACTTTATGTCTTGGGTTGGTTTACTTTTTCAGCATGGCGCAAACCCAGTACTGAGAGGGAACAGAGTCTAGTCTGAGGACTCTGCTTGCAGAGCAGAATCACACAGTCACAGCGCAGGAGCTGGTCCTACCTCTAACCAGTTAAGCAAAACACAGGGGAAGTTGCATATCCACCCCTCCTTACACATCTTAAAAGATGTCAGCTTAAAGACCCCTACAAGACCATTTCTGCTCTCCTCCTCTACTGGGTGTACATGACAATGTTTTTATGTCTTTCATTTATATTTGGGGTGGATTTTCTCATGCAAGACCTATGATCCTCGCTTGACAATTACTCAAATTTTCCAATGCACAGATTGAAATATTTTTCTACCAACATACTTCCTCCAGCACAAGGACAAATATGTTTCACAACTATTGCCTTTAGTTCTAAGTTACTGAACCCATAGGTACTTTGGCTGCTACATAGGACTGCAATCTTTGGCAGTGATACAGAATTTCTACCACACACTGGTACCCCTGGGATTTCCAATGTTTTATTCCTCTGAAGGACCATAATACTGAGATGTGGAGGCTACTACAGAAAAGGATATCAGCCATTTACATGGAGGGATGAAAACAAAACTCCTAGTCTAACAAATTATAGTTACATTAGTCTTCATTGAAAACTCGGAACACAGGAAACATCTTGAAAACTGCATCTCTTTTCCTATTTCCCTACATTAGAAAAGTAAGCATTTATGAAACAAGTAAAAAATGTTAAAATGAAGACAAATAAGATGGATATGTACTTCATTTTAAGGAATTTATTGTTGAAGAAAGGAACACAGTCAACCAACATGGTTCAGCATTGATTATTTGTTTTCCTATTTCTTTAATGGCTGGATAATTTTATCATTATTAACATAATTTGACAATTTGCTAGCAAGAATGGGAAAACTCAAATGGTATGTGTGGGGCTGCAACCTATTGTTGAAGATGTAGAAATGCAATATTTTGCTCACTAAAATTTCCTAAAGAATCTAAGTCCTTCTGAAGATTAATAACAAGAGATACAAATAAATGGTCCATAATTTATCATTTGCCAAGAGAGTTTTGCAAGCATCACTGCAGAGGCTTGGTGCAGACCCTGTGTGTATAATCTAACCCTGTAGGCAGTGTCTGTACCCATTTCCCAGGGTCTTGATTAACCTCATTAGTGAAATATAGGCCTGTGACCTGCTCTGTCAGGACAATCCCAGCAGGTATGGAATGTGACAGTAATTGTAGCACTGACAGATAAGTACTTTCCCTTAGTTTTTACCTTATGTTACAGTAGCTCTCATTTAACTTGTAGAAGACCTTGCTCTGGCCTTATCCAGTCATCATCTTGGATGCTGCTTTGTTAGTACAGATGTTTCCTGATTCAACCAAGCCTCTTGCTGTCCTCTCTGCTGAAGTCATCTCTGAGCTTCACTGGCCTCCTGTCCTCAGTTTGTCCTGACTGTGATATCCAGTGCCTTCCTCCAAACCCAGTTCAGCTCTGACCTTCATAATTGAGCCGCCCCTGCGCTCCTGCCTGATGCAGGTGTGGTTCAACTTGTTCATATATGTTCAGTAAACGAGAAAGAGCTGTGATACATGAAAATTCACAAATATTACAAAGCTCTCCAGGATAGTCAATCTGGACCTGACAGTGAAGAGCTGTGGAGGAAGTTTGTGACACTGAGTGACTGGATGTAAACACCTGCTTAAATTCAGATGGTGCACAGAGAGGAAAAAAACAAAAAAACAACATGCATACACAGTGTTAGGGCCTTAAAGATCTTTATTCCTGTATGGTAATAGCTCCTTTAGACATAAGTGTTGATTTGTGTGGGTAATTAAGGAAGGCTCCATGACAACATTGAGACTCATCATGCCTAAGTCATTTGAAATAAAGGCCAAGCACAGTACTGAGGATTGTCAATAATGGAACAGCAAAGAAAAAATATTCTCATGCTACTGCATAAATTCATGGTGCTTTCAAATTTTGATTAGTATCCTCAGCTTTGGAGACCTAAAGGTTTTGCTCTTGCCACTAACCCTATTTTCTGGTTCCAGCTCCCCCACAGAATTGTGGATTCAGCTGTCCTTAGCAGACTGCTGCCAGTTTTCTCAGCAAAAGGCAATTGGCAACTAAGAACTGCAGACTAAGTGTGAGCTCAGTACATTAATCTCATCACTTAACCCACCACAAGAGATAAACTTCATCCCCCAGTCTTCCATCGTATCAGGACTGCGTCCTGAATGTACTTTGGATCCTTCATCTCAAAAGGAGGATGAAAGGCATAAATTACTACTTACACCAGAAAATACTAAAACTCTAGAACAGTTCAACTGGCTACTGTAGAGCTCTATGAAATTAAAAGCAGGGTGAAGAAGATGAATCAGGAATGGTCAGTCACTGTCGTTCAGAAGACAATAAGAAGGAGGTACCTGAAAGAACCACCAGACAGCAAAGCTAGGGAGCTTACTGCCACTGGATGTTGTGGAGCCCAGAGTCAACAAAATAATGTCTAGTCAGTATATTAGTATTTGTTAAATATTGTGATCCCAACACAGCTTCAGTTCAGGAATCCTCTAAATTACTGATTAATAGTACACAATATTATGGAAAGTATATACCTTGTTTACTATAGCTTTATTCTCACTGTTAGTAGGTACAAGGATGGGTCAGACTTTTGTTCTGGCTAGTGTGGCATGTTTTAGTATTGTCTCTAGATAGAAAGTGCTTTGCAAGAACACACACAAAAAAAAAAAAGAGGCATAAAATTCATCAGCCTCATTGCTCTGTATCAGATAGTAGGTATTTGAATCTGACAATCTTTACCATTCCCAGTCAGCAACATTCTTTAGTGTGTCCTAAAACTGCTGATTAAAGCAGTATTTCTACCTGCTATTTCTCATGTGGACTGAGTAAGCAAACAGGAATATATGATGGGAAGTGGTGTGGAGAAAACAGATCCCAGTCTGGGATTTTGATGTTAGAAGTGATCAATATTAATTATTTCCAATTAAGTTAAAAGTAAAAAGATTTTTTTTTTTTTGATTGTAAGACCTCTGGGACATAGGCAATTGTTATCCATCCATTTACACAACATCAAACTGGTTTTTTACCTCTTTCACCTTTGGGCACAATTATAATACTTGAACAAAATTTATACAATTTTACTATTAGTTATGAAGCCTGATATCTGACACTGATTTTCTGTACTTCATGCTGAAGAACTGATCCACAGGACAATTATGACAAAAGAAAATGATACGTTCAAAAGTAGCCCATAGCAAAAGTAAACTAACCCTAGCCCATAAACTTCAAAAATGAGTTAGTCCCAAGGAAGTGTAGGAGGTGGAGATGACAAGCATGAAAATAAATCAAGAGGAAATTCAGATACACAAATGAGGGTAAGTAAAATAGTAAAAGTGGAAAGTTTCCCCAAAAGAAGGTAAAGGATTTTTTCAAACACATGAAGAGTCAGTGTAAGTGTAGACTAGGGAATTCTCTGATGGGGAAATATGCTTATAATAGAAAATGAATGGCTACATGGCATAAAGCAAGATGGAAAAGCAGAAGATCCTTGGATCTTAATAGCAACTGCTTCTAGAGAAGTTAAAAAGGTGCCTGTTACAGTCAAAATGTATCTCTTGGAACATTTGTTGTTTACTGTATGAGAAAGTAAATTCAAAAAAAGGCAACTGGCTTTGAAGAAACCTTCAGTGGGCCTGAGAGACAATGCTGAAGTGAGGAAGGATAGGGACGGTGGAGGTCCTACTCAGACTTTTAAGAAAGAAAAGTGCTTTTTGCTCATGATATTTATTATTCAGAAATTGTTCTAATGCTGAAAAACACACACCAGTTTGTACTTTGAAGTGCCTTGTTGAAGTTTTTCAGATTAAAAAGTTTTTTCAGATGGATTTACTAAGTAAAAGTAGACAACTGTGTTCACTCACTGTGATCAGCGGACTGTCCCCGCGGCAGTCAGGAGCAGCAGAACCGGCAGATCGGACGCTGAAGAGTTTGTTCTCCCCAAGCCGGGATACACGTGGCGAGTTGTGTAACCCCCTCCCCTGATCCGGCATCCCCCTGCGAGGGAGTCGGAGCCAGGAGAGGGCGGAGCCGCAGCCACAGCGGGCGATTTAAACGCCTCCCTGCACACAGAACAAACTCCAGCAAAGGGGTAGGTGGAGAGTCCCCCGAGCGGGAGGAGACCCTGGGAGCACTTGCTGGTGCGGGCAGCTATGGCAGCAATCCGGGCAAAACCTGTTGTTCAAAGATGTATGACGACCCACACAGATGTGCCATGAAAACATGCAGGTGTCCAGGTCTCTGGCTGCAGAGAGTGCCAGAGCCTGGCACCTCTAACAGATGGAAGCAAAGACAACACCCGTGTTAGGTGTCACCAGGGGATTGATTTGCTCAGCCTGGTGGCTGAACTGAGGAGTATCAGGGAGTGGGAGAGGGAGATAGATTGTTGGACTGAGAATCTACCATCCCTGAGGCGTAAGCGGAAAGGACAGATTTCACAAGAAACACAGGATCCCCTACCATCTTGTAGCCAGGTTATCAGAGGGGACCTAAGAGATAGAAGAGGATGGATACACGTCCCTTTTCAAGGAGGCAGGCAAATCCCTTCCTGGCCTCCTGTGCCTTCTCAGGTGCCATTGTGTAGCAGGTATGGGGCTCTGGAAGCTGAGGGTTAAGTAAAGGAAGGTGAAGATGTAGATCCACCCAAGAAGTTGCCCAGTGTGAGTCAGTTACTGCCATCCCTTAAGACTGCCTCAGTTAAAAAAAAAAAAAAAAAAAAAAAAAAGAGGATGGTTGTAATAGTAGGTGATTCCCTTCTGAAGGGAACTGAAGTTCCCATAAGCTGACTGGATCCATCCCATAGAGAGGTCTGCTGCCTTCCTGGGGCCTGGGTTTGAGATGTTGCAAGGAACCTCTCTGGTCTGGTGCAGCCAGCTGACTATTACCTGCTGTTGGTAATGCAGATTGGTGCTGATGAGGTCACAGAGAGAAGTACTAGAACAATCAAGAAAGGCTTCAGGGCACTGGGGAGAATGCTAGAAGGCTCAGGAGCACAAGTAATGTTCTCCTCCATCCCCTTCATGGCAGGGAGGAATGGTTAACAATAAGGAAAACCCACCTGGTTAACAGGTGGCTCAGAGACTGGTGCCACCAACAGAACTTTGGGTCTTTTGATATTGGAGAAATTTTCATGACACCAGGTCTGGTTACAGATGGAGTTCATCTGTCCCCAAGGGGGAAAAGGATCCTTTTGAACAAGTTGGTGGGGCTCATAGAAAGGGCTCTAAACTAGTGGGGAAGAGGAGACTGAGGGGTGACCTCATTAATGTTTATAAATATGTAAAGGGTGAGTGTAAGGAAGATGGAGCCAGGCTCTTCTCAGTGATGTCCAATGACAGGACAAGGGGCAATGGATGCAAACTGCAGCATAGGAGATTCCAAAGAAATTTAAGGAAAAACTTTTTCACTGTGAGGGTGACAGAGCAGTGGAACAGGCTGCCCAGAGGGGTTGTGTTGTCTCCTCAGGAGACATTTAAAACCTGCCTGGATATGTTCCTGTGTGACCTGCTCTAGGTGATCCTATTCTGGTAGGGGGTTTGGACTAGATGATCTTTCAAGGTCTCTTCCAACCCTTAATATTCTGTAATTCTGTTTTTTTCCATGGTGTCCTGGTTTGAGTGAGAACAGAACTAATTCTGTTCAGTGATTTTACTTTTCAGCTCAGTTCTTCCAACTCACTGCACTGTCTGAAGTTAGCAGACTGTTTTCACAGACAGTGCTGCTGGCAGTGATAACACCCCCTGTTTAGAGTTACTACCAAGGATTGGTGTGCAGACCAAGGCCACTGCTGGATCTTGTGCATCACACTGGGGGTGCAGGAAAGTGAAAGGCCACTCATGCAGGGAGGAGAGGGCAGGGCAGGTGACCCCAAATTGACCAATGAGGTATTCCATCCCACATACAACATATTCAGTATAAAGCAGAGGGATCTGGAGGGTCTATAGCTTGCTTGCTAGCTTGCTTGCTCGCTTGCTTGCTCGCTTGCTCATCACCCTCTCTCTGGGGGGTCCCGGGCTCCTCTCCCCTCTTGGACTGCTTTGCCAGCTTTGCTCAGCTTGGCTCAGGTCCTCTTTCAGTTCCTTCCTTGGAGCATTCAAGGAAGACTCTGTCCGTTCTGCCTTTGATCCCAGTCTGTGTGTTTCTGAATCCAGTACCAGAATCCAGCTCCTGACACAGCTCCCATCTGCTGCAGGGCCCAGTCTGGGACTCCCCTGGTGCCTGCTCCACAGCATCAGTGGTGACGGTGATGTAATTAGCATCAGGGGGGTTGGGTTCAATACTGGTTTTGTATATATATATATTCTATTTTTATTATTATTATTATTCTCATTAAACCTGTTCTAGTTTCCTTTTCTAATCGCTAAGTCTCTCCTTTTTTTCCCTTCTCCTTTGGGGAGGGACAGAGAACGTCTGTTATTGGTCTAAGGGGCTGCCCTCACCCTAAACCATGACACACAGAGGAGTATGTGGAGTTACTCAGGAGTTGTTTCATTTTAAATTCACAACCCACCTTTGGTTGAATTAACTTGCAACTGCAGACAAGTCCTAAGAGAAACATTGATGAAATGCCAAAGTAATAGAAATATCTTTTAGGCAATTGATTCATCCAGGTCTTTAGATGTAGATTTTTTTTTTTTTTTTTTTTTCAAAGGTTCTTCAAAGCTTATTGCATTGTGGAACATGTGCAGAAGTCACCATTAATATCAGATATTAAAATATATCCTGATTTAATTCACTGCTATGCTGCATAAACACGAATTCAGGTTTCAAGAGTGATGACATGCCAGATGCCTGTGAAGGGCTTCAGGTGCTACAGGTAAGGCCTTGGCTACAGAGGAAGGGATGTACTGAGGGAGAGATAGCCTCTGATGGAGGCTAGCAAACTGCATGTACTTTGGGGAGGAAATGGGAGAATGTGCTAGTCACCGATGGTTTTGGTGGAAAGCAGGATATAAAGATTTAGAGAAATGGGTCAAAAAAGAAGGTAGAAAACCCATTGCCAATATTACCTGTAACATGAACTCCTGAGAAAGGATGGAAAACCATAGTTTGAGATACTGGAATTTCAGGGTTTGTAAGCAGGTGTGTCCTAAGAAAGGAAGTAAAGAATTACCTTGAATGAATTCCTGTTTAGTTTCTCAGGGAGATGGTTTTGAAAATCAGCCAGTCTTGGCTAAGAAATTTCCATCTCAAACCCAGTCAGGTTTTTCAAAAAGTGTTCCTGCACTTTATTTCTCCCTAGAGTTGTGTCAGGGTTTAGGGTTGGTGCAGCCCACTGGACCTGTGCTCTCTGTTAACCCCCCTCCATCCCCAAAGGGAAAGGGAATAAGGGAGAGAGACTCAGCAATTAGAAAAAGAAACTGCAACAGCTTTAATGAAAATAATAATAAAAATTGAATGTGTAGAAGTAGATACAAAACCATTATTGAACCCAAACCCTCCTGAAGGCAATTACATCACTGTCACCACTGATGCTGTGGAGCAGACACCAGAAGAATCCCAGACTGAGCCCAGCAGCAGATGTGAGCTGTGTTCAGGAGATGGATTCTTGAGAACACACAGATTTGGAACAAAGGCAGAATGGACAAAGTCCCCCTTGGAGTTGGCTGTTGAAGAAACCAGAAAAGGACCCTAACTGAGCTGATCAGAGATGAGCAAAGCAGCACGAGATCCTCCCGATCCCTCAGCTTTATACCTAATATGCTGTATATGGGCTGGATTCTCTCACTGGTCAGTTTGGGGTCACCTGTCCTGTCCACTCCTCCCTGCAGGTGTTGTCTTTTGCTTTCTGCACCCCCAATGTAATGCACAAGATCCAGCAGTGGCCTTGGTCTGCACACCAACACTCAGTACTAACTCTAAACATGGGGTGTTACCACTGCCAGCAGCAGACACTGTCTGCAAAAACATGCTGCTAACTGCAGACAGTGCAGTGAGTTGGAAGAACCGAGCTGAAAAGTAAAATCACTGAACAGAATTAGTTCTGTTCTCACTTGAAACCGGACAATAAAGTTATAACATATTTTTGAAAACAGTAACAATGAACTGTTGGAACAGCAACCCAGGAGTTTTTTGCACTTATTATTGAGAATTAGATTAACTCACTCAACCAGACTGTGATGGACTGATTAACTGCTGGTTAGCCTTCCAGCCTTTTCAAATATGGTGTGATCCAAGGTAATCAATATTTAACCTCATATGGCCAGCATTCTTTGCAAGGAGAGGTTTACGATAAAAGCATTTTTTTAAAAATTGTATTTATTTTTATTTTATTTAAACTGTATGATATAGATGAAGTGAAGATACACACTCATCCAGGAAGACAGTCCATATTTTAACTGCATTCTTTGCCCTACTGAAAGATATTCCTTTTTTCCTCCAAAGGCTTTGGTGATTAAATATACAAAAATAATACTGCTGTAAACTCTTTCTTCTTAGCTGTAGGACTTCACAGTTGGTCTTAGGTGTGATTTGTGTTCAGCTCATCAAACATTCACAGTCTCATTGGAAGAGCGAACTAAATTATTGACTAGTAACTTTTATTTTTATAATTTGTAATCTTCATCTCTGATAATCTTGTACTTCTTCCTAAATGCTGTAAACCTGTTAAATCGCATGTGGCCAAGAAACAAATACTGTAAAAATTCCTACCATAGGATGACAGTGCATTTACAATTAGATCTTGTTGTCCATCAGTAAGAAAATGTTACAAACCGTTTAATGTGTGCTATGTGTATTCTGTGTCTTTTTATTTTCTTAATGAAAGTGTTAAGCAGTACCAGGTCAAATGAACGTGCAGAGTATGTTACATCAACACTATTACTTTAAAAAACTATCTTGTAATCTGAAAAAAAGATATCAGGTTAGTTTGACAGGATCTGTTTTCCACAAAGTCATGCTGATTGGCATTAATTCCATCCTTCAGCTCTTTACTGAGCCCTATATCAGATGTTCCCTTATTTCACCAAGGATCGATGTCAGCCTGACAGGCTTATAATTACTTGGGTTGTCCCATTTACCATTTTTAAATATTATCACAATATTAGTTTTCTACTGGTCTCAATTAAATGTCTTTACTTCTGCATATGTGTAACTAGCTATCTCAATATCTGGCTTCCATCACAATGATCTGACATTCTAGAAGATAATGCAAAAACAGAAATTCACATTGAAAAATGACAGTACAAGATCAAAAGAAAGAGATGTCTTAAACAAAAAAGTCTCATCTCTTCCTAGCCAACTTCATCCTCTCTCAATGCCTCCTCCTTCCTCTAATTTGAAAAGGCTGAGAAAAGCAGTGCTTCTTATAAGGTGTCCAGTCAGTAGCCTCTGAGGAGAAGCTAACTAAAACAACAAAAACACCAGAGACATCTCTGAGTCATATTGATTAATGCACTACCAGCAGGCACCCAGCGAGGAGGAAGGCACACAAACCCAGCTAGAATAGAAAAATCTGGGTCTGGCTGATTTATATGACTGGAGACAAAGTGCCTGGTATTTAGAGGAAAGGTAGAAAGTTGCAGCTGTGTATGACAGAGTTGAAAGCCTAGTTTCAAGTGGCCTACATTTCAACCAGGGCTTGGCCCCTGCTGTGTTCTATTGACTGTGGGCCTCTGAAGGTCTACAGCCAGACAATAGGAAATACCATGAACGGGGACAGAGTTAGAATTTAGGCCACATTAATTTCCATCAAAGAGCTGTCATGTGTGTATGTGAGAGGGAGTTAGGCCAGGGAGTGAATATGAGAAATTTTTTTTTTTTTTTTTCATTCCAAAACCAGAGTAGTCAGTCTGTTACTGGCATAATTGCCCAAGAGCCTGTGGGACCTCTATCCTTGGAGATGTTCAAACCTCAGCTGGATGCAGTCCTGAGAACTTGATATAACTTCAAAGTGAGCCATGTTTTGAGCAGGACATTGGGTTAGATGACTTCCTGAAGACATTACCAACCTAAATTATTTCACAATTCTAATTTTAGAGGCTGTATTATAGGCAGAGCAGAGTGCAGAAGTGTGAGCAACACTACAGTAAGGCAGAACAAGGTTATTAACATTGAGCAATGAAATTATAAGGGCAGACATAGCTAATGTTTTTACTATCTGATTATTATTTCTTTCTAAATAATTCTGTGGAGAGATCCAGTGATAACAGCATTGGTTTGGGAGCAGCAAATCCATCAGATACGTGCCAGCTAGTTTTGGATGCAATAGCGCAGGAAAAGTTCAGACAAGCAGAGACAAGAGATCTTCAGTTGCAGAGCTCTGGAAGTGAATCAGTTGAAGAAATGTAAAATAATTTCTTGGGTTTAGAATATTTGCAAGATTTGTAAAATCTTAATGCCTTAAGGCAAACACTAAATTCTAACTGAGCAGGCTGAACACAATAAAATAATTGTAGAGAGAAAATGTCTATAATTCTGTAGTGGAAAATTCCTTCTGCACCTCTCTCAATAAGCTGATATAGGCCACTATCAGAAACAGTATATGAGACTAAACCACTTTAATTCTCTATGCCAGTCTTTGTAATTCCAAATACCCAGCTTCAGGGAAATGCTGGTTATTAGACTGTATTTGAATAGTGCTTAGAAAATTAAAATGGCTTCATATGGCATATTATAATGTCATTTTAGGGTCCTCGTGATCTCCTTCTATTTACTATCACAAATTGTGAGTCCACTATGCAATGCAAATCCTCCTCAGCTGTATTCAGTCCTTTCTTAAGTACATACATGTCTTAAAGATTAAGTTTCAAGGTTCCAAAGAATGGATTTATTTTTGAATGCAAAACACAAATAATTTTATGAGCACAAGACATTAGATATTTACTTTTTAAAAAAAAATTAATTCTACTATTTTCCAGCTTTTGATTAAAATGGGGAAACTTAACTTGCTTAAGAACTTCATTTTGCTGTTCTTTTCAAAACTCTATTTCAGAAAACATTTACCAGGATCTGTACAGTTCAAGACTGAACTTGCTAAAGATTTTTCAAGATTTACATTATTCGGTGCAAGATGGACTGAATCAATTCATGGCAAATATCTAAAGTTAAAAAGAAAAAAAAAAGTAAATCATACAGAAGGCTGCAATCAAGCAGAATGTGTGTATGAAAGTTGGAACATTTGTTCTGGCATAACAGGTTGCTCAAAGAAAGAAAGGAGTGATTTCTTTTTTACTCAGTCATAGTTTTGGATTCTAAAGTTAATTGCAATCAGAAGGCAAATCAGAAGGTATTGAATACTCCACAGCATACAATAATTTAACAGAAACAACATGCAATCTTACATGAATTCACCATGTGCCCAAGAAGAGCCTACAGTGTAAGTCTATCACTTTCTGAAAGCATACACTGCCTTCCATGCAAAGGATGAGACCAGTGTCACAAATTTAAAAGACAAAAACACCACCAGGCATAAGAGTCAATGTCATCCAAGCACACAGGTGCTGGAAAACTTTCTGGATTCTAGATCCAGGTTTCACATACCCTTGTGAATGCAGGAAGAAATTAAGAATTTCAGTTCCACTCCTCTCTGTGCCAGTTGCTTTGAATGCAAATTAGATGTCTTGCTTCTCCATTCACACCATGAACTCAACTGAGTATTATAATTTCCACATGCACAAGTGGAAATGTAAATTTTAAACATCTTAGGATGCTGTGCCACAATGCCTTAGTCCCTTCTGTATCCTACTTTCACAGTATACATGTTACCTGGTAGTATTCTGAAAGGGATAATGGTGGTACCAATCTAGTCTGATAACTGAGACAGAAGCAAAGGGAGGGTTTCTGCAATTTGTCACGATATCCAGTGGAAACTAGTCAATTAACTTTTCTAACTGTTGTTTTATTTGTCCTTGAAAATGACATAAAAATATATACTTTGATGTTGCACTTGTTATACTCTTGAGTATTTTGATGTGTATCCAGTTATTCTAACCCAATTCTGACAACTGAAGATTTGAGTCAGAGATGTTCAGCATAACATCAAATTTGGTAGACTTCATGCATCACTGAAGTCCTTCAACTTTTCTCTCAGTAATTGGGACAAAACAACATAGGTAATGTTCATGTAACATCAAAGCTGCAAATATAATAAGATCCTAGATGAATGAAACAATAGAAGCATTCATTTTGTCCTCTGATTGTGAAGTTTCCTAGTGTTTGTTTTCTTCAGTTGTATTTGTTTTGTTTAAAAATTGAACTAAAAATGAACTATTAGTTCTAAGTCCTATTAGTAGATTATTTATCCTTAGCGTCATCATAACAAGCATAATAATGCAAAAAGGGTGTCTTCCAGAGTAAAGCTGAATGAAAAATCATGCTGTGAACTGACTGGGGAAAAGATTTAGGGGCCTTGTAAGAAAACTTGAAAGCATAAGTTACCTGCAGATAGACAGATGGAAAGAGGGAAAGCGGGAAGGAAAAGAAAGATGTGTCAGTGTGAGGGAACATGAGAACTCAAAAAACATTAACAGCTCGCTGTGTGGGGATATCAGGCTCATGGAGCAGCAGTCAAAAGAAATGAAAATGTTGTCAGACAATAGATCAGCATCCGTTCATTTAGTGTTCTCCATCTGGCATTCTTCCCTTTTTTTCTTTTTTTCTTTTTCCTCCCTGGAGCAGCAAATCATATATAGGTTAAACCAGGGTAAATCTAAGTCTCTAGAGGAAAGGTAGAAGAGCTTCATCTGTTTTTGTACTGCAGTGAGAACTTCCAGAATAACCTCATGGATGATATGCAGGAGATGATAAGCAAAGAACGACAGCATGTGTTCTGAGTAGAAAGTCTAACTCACTGAAGTCACAATAAATAGTAGAATTAATGAAAAAAAAAAAAAGAATACATAAAATCCACACCAGCATTAAAACCAAAATTGCCCAAAATTTCCGATTAAAATTCTCAGGTTTCATAACTATAAATATCAGCTATCACATGGACATCATCTACGCTATTTTACATGCATATTAATCTTCAGTGAATTTTCAATTAACAGTGAGAACGAGACTAGCATAAGTACATATACTTTTTATTCACATACAAACACTCCTGACAACCCTTTGAAATGCTCATCATCCTTTGGGGTGGAGAAAAATACTTAAAAAGGGCAAGACTGTCTCTCATTTCTGACGTGTTTCCTTCTAAGACTTCTAAGGAAAGGGTCCTTGCCTAGGAAATAATATTGAAAGTTGCATAAGGAAAAAAAAAAAAGGAAAAAAAAAAGAGAAAAAAATAATAAACACACACACACACAAAGAAAGCACAAAAGACAATAAACAAAAAGATAAACAAGACTTTCTAAGCAAAGTTTGTGAATAGTCAGCCAGGTACACTAACCCAAGGCATGTACTTGCTGCTGAGCACCTGCTAATAACAATCCTAGTTGTCCACATCAGGAATCTGTCTTGAATGTGCTACAGTTTCCCTCTGGCCTGATTTTTCCTTCCTATGAGACACGAGTCCATCGGAGGGCTACAAGGATGATGAAGGGACTGGAACACATGCCTCATGAGGAAAGGCTGAGAGACCTGGGGCTCTTTAGTCTGGAGAAGAGAAGCCTGAGAGAAGATTTGATAAATGTTTATAAATATCTGAGGGCTGAGTGTCAGGAGGAAAGGGACAGCCTCTTCTCACTCGTGCCCT
>JANHGN010018952.1:6311-22048 GCA_024605025.1 Megaceryle maxima | reverse complement strand
GCTGGTAGATGAGAAGCTGGACATGAGCAGCCAGTGTGTGCTTGCAGCCCAGAAGGCCAGTCGCATCCTGGGCTGCAGCAAAAGAAGTGTGGCCAGCAGATGGAGGGAGGTGATTCTACTGCTCTACTCTGCTCTGGCGAAACCTCACCTGGAATATTGCATCCAGCTCTGGACGCCTCAGCACAGGAAAGACATGGACCTGATGGAGTGGGTCCAGAGTAAGGCCATGAGGATGCTCAGGGGGCTGGAGCACCTCTCCTACGAGTACAGGCTGAGGGAGATGGGATTGTTCAGCCTGAAGAAGAGAAGGCTCTGGGGAGACCTAATAACCACCTTCCAGTACCTGAAGGGAGCTTACAAAAAGCCTGGAAAGGGCCTGTTTAAAAAGGCCTCGAGGGAGAGGACAAGGGGCAATGGTTTTAAATTAGAAAAGAGTAGATTTAGATTAGGTGTAAGGAAGAAGTTCTTTACCATGAGGGTGGTAGAACATTTGAAAAGTTGCCCATGGAAGTGGTTGAGGCCCCATTCCTGAAGACATTCAAGGTGAGGCTTGACAAGGCTCTGAGCAACTTGCTCTAGTTGAAGATGTCCCTGTTTTCAGCAGGGGGATTGGATTAGATGACCTCTAGTAGTCCCTTCCAACCCAGACATTTCTATGATTCTATGATTCTAACATTTGGTTTTGTAATGTTCACTGAAATAGGTAATTGAGCTGAAATTAAGAAGTTCTTTCCAAAGTTTGACTCTAACTGTTTTGCATGGTTCTGATAGTGTCCCTCTGGCTTTCTGCAGAATCCAAACAACTTAGTTCCTTTGTTTATAAAATGTTACATGTGCCAAAGATGCACTGTTTTATTCTAGTGCGACAAGTAGCAAATGACAGTGCTCTGGGGAATTCCAAAGAAAAAGAAAACAAGCATGAAATGCTAATGTGTTTCTCCATTGCCTTTCCAATTATCCTCCACAGATATTTTGTTTGCTATTGCACTATAGATAATTTTGATAGAATTACACACTCATAGAATAATTTGAGTTGAAAAGGATGTCTGGGGATCTTCTGATCCAAGATCCAGCATAAAACAGGGTGAAATTAGAATAGGTAGAAGAGCACTTTGACCAGCTGAATATTGAACATCTCTGAGGGAAGAGATTTCACAACATCTCTGAGTATATTCCTCCATTATTTGCATGCCTATATGTAAATGTTATTCTTCATAAATGAAAATGTCTGTGCTTGCAACTTCCATTCTTTGCTGCTAGTTTTTGCTTCACTCCTCTGAAAGGAGCTTGACTCCATCTTCTCTGTAGGTTGTGGAAAAAAGCAATTAGATCCCCACTATTCCCTTTAGTTTTCTCTTCTCCAGGTTAAGCAAATCAACTTAATCAACCTCATTTCACCTGTCAAATTCCACATCCCCCTAACCAGCTTAATGATCCTTTCCTGTATACTTTCCAGTTTCTCAATAATTCTTTCATTGGGAGCCCAAACCTGATTAAAATCTTTCTCATGTTTCATGTGACAAGATGACAGAAAGGGAAGTAATATCTTTCAGATAATGGTGCCTGTACAGGACATCTTGACTTCTGTCTCAGCAATAGATCTTCAGTGCTTCTGATTTAAGAAAAGGATAAACCTAAATTAACGTTCAAATGAGTTCTCATTATTGAGGTGAGAGGTGGAAGCCTTCCAACATTACAGTTTTAGCTACTCAAAACAAAGACACGCATGGTAAAAATATCAGCAATTTTTGAGAGTAGAACAGCAGAATAACTTAATTTTTAACAATTAAATTGAGTAAAACAATTAAATATTACCTAAGACAACCATAGGTGGCATCAACACAATGAAAATTAAAACAATCCAAATGCAGAGATATGCAGTTTGGAATTTCATCATGGGAGGTACGGAACTGCACTGCATCATGAAGTGATCTACAGATGCTAATTTTCAGTAGATAGTCCTACACAACAGATATACTGTAGTTCACAGAGACCTAAATGAGGTAAATAAAATAACAAATGATGCAAGCACTTTATCAAATGTCATCCTCTTGATGAAACTTCCCAGAAGATGGAGGTTTTGTTTCATCTGAGTGACAATAATTTGTTCACTAACTTCTCATCACAAAAATGTGTGAAGTAAGGGCCTCACCTTTGCTTGAGGGAAAATCTTTTAAAAAATCACCACTTTTTTTCAACTTATATCAATAGCCAGATTCTACAGTCTCTACAACTGTGTTTATTTTAACCCTGCCGACTAGTCTGTAGCTTCAAACCACTAGGAGCTAAACACACTCTCAGTTAGAGTCTCCACACTTTGGCTTCACCCCAGCATTGTATTCCAGTGGTGTGCTATGTGTGTGCATGTGTGGGCAAAGGGGAGGGCAGGCAGTGAAAATTGAACAGTTTTAGCACACCATTAGACCATCCAAGCCTGAAGTCACAGTGTTTAACGCTTGGAATGGGATGGTCAAGCAAAATACTATCACTTTTATCTGGAATCTGGGAATAAAGCCAACTCAGATAAAACAGAAAAAAAACCACCAACCCTGACTAATCTGACAGCTGTGGCTAAGCATAGTGATAACAAATGCCAAGCAGGCCAAGAACTTGGATCCTTTACTGCAAATGTAGAATGCTTATATTATGCACTGGTGGTGTACACAGACAGCTGGATGGTGGTGACATGCAAATGAGTGGTAGGTAGACATTTCAGGAATTACACCTGCAAGAATCTCACATTCTCTTGATGATACCTGGAAGTACATCACTTCAATTCCACTTTTAATTTGCAAATTTTTCTGGATATGGACATTTAATAGGAATGCCCAATGTCCTCAATATGGACAGCAAAACTCAAAGAACCTGCTTGAAAATCAAGAAGTGAAGCTCCAGATTTCTTGATTAACAGTTCTGCTACTGTTGTGCAAGACTGAGTTGTATGATTCAGGTAATTTTCCAGAAAAGGCATTGCACCTTGGAGAAGTTCTCTGAGATAGACGCTCCTGTATACACTGAGACAACTTCAAAGCTGATGTAAGATAAAGTCTTGATGTATCATCTTGCAATATTATGAGATAATGACAGCCAACAAGGCAGTCAGCATCAACCCCAGTGGAAGAGAGAGCTTTGTGACACTCAGTGTGAGGCAGTAAAGCAAATCTTAGATGGAGATCTAGGGAAGAAAGCCTGGGATTCAGATGCTCTGGTGATGTATGAAATGAATGAATCTGAGAGAATAAATAAAACAGGTAAGTCAGCTTCAGAGTTCAGCATATGGTAACTCCAGTGTTTCGCTTGACACAGCATTCTGAGGGCTCATAATAACAGAAAGTCTCTTCAGCAGGAATAAACTGCTCATTTTATTTTCTAAGTCTGAAATCCCAAAAGAGTCTCAATTAGGCTTTTTATTATTACTTGGGTGAAGAACATAATATGGGTGTCCTTGGTTTACCTGTAAGAGCTCTTAGATATGCTTACACTCCATTGCACTTAATATGTCAGCTTATTCTTTGATTTATCTTCTTGTTTTATATAGAAAGTATGCCAGAAACATAAAACTGAAAGAATGGGGTGAGCCTATGTTTGGAATTTCCCCATATTTCATTCTTATTAAGGGTTTCATAGTGTTATTTCTTTTTAATTCTAGTACCTTCTTGAGACCAAAATCTGGTAACTTGGAGGTTCCTTTAACTGACAGGGGGTATGTAGACTCAAACATGCCTGCTGCAAAGAACTTCATTCAGCCTAGTCTCCTGATAATTTCAGATTAATTACCAGTTTGTTCAACTATCTTGCATAGGAGTTTCCATGTCTCCCTGTAGGGAACTATTCCATCTTTTCATAGCTTTCATTGTCATACAGACTTTACTGTGACCCAGCCTAATTTCTTTTTCCTTGCTTTTTTTTGTATTTTGCATTGTATACCCCAAAAGGACTCACAGATGTGTCTCTGTTTGATTCTCCTTTTGTAATGTCTTGCCACATTTCTGTTCTTTCAATATCTTTTTGTAGCTTGTTCTGCATCCTCCATGATACTGACAGTATCACCTCTCACTGATCTAGCATCCTAAAGCTCATAGCTCTAGAGAATCCAAATACCTTCCACCTTCCAACTGAATATATGATCCCATTCATAATTATTTAATGGTCCTGCCAGTTTTCAGATCATGGCAACTTCTTAAGGAAATCAGTTTCAATTAACTTTTCATAGTTTTCATACTGCTGTCCTTATTTATTTTGAAATACAGTTTTAACCAGAAAAATGGGGTCTGAATCTATTTTGACACTACTGACATTTCATCTCTTTCATGGATAGGTTATGGGTATGAATAGGGATAACAAAATACGTGGGCAGGTGTTAGTTCAGGAGTTCTGCTTTGGCCAGTCTGTTCTGGAGTTGTCTGGAATTGGGTTTGTCCAATATGTGGGCAGCCCCTGGTCTTCTTACAGAATCCACCCTTGCAGCTTCCCCTCTACCACAAGCTTGCTGCAGAAACACAACATAACGTCTCATTACAGTGTTGACAACATTTTGACTGTCAATAAAACAACAGGGCAATCAGGAGGATTCAGTAGGGTGATTCTAGTACTCCAGACCTTCAAAAGATAATCTTCCTAATGCAAGCTGTAAAAAAAGTCAGAATCTATTTTTTTCAAGGAGTTTAAAATATTATGATTTGTGGGTTCTGTTTTCTGCACACGTTTTCTCTGTAAAACTGTAATGATATGATACCATGTTTGCTTATTTTCAGCACACAGTGTTGTGCACATTAACAGGCTGGGGCTGTGCAGCAGAGAGAAGGCTGCTGTGTGCCCAGATGCAGTGATGAAGGATGAAGAACCCTTCCAAGAGAAAAAATTCTAGAAATATCTGAGCACTGACAGAAAATTTGAGGGAGGACAGAGACAACAAAAGTAACTGAAACCCACCAAGATGAAGGCTTATTTCATGTTCTGTTGTACTGTGTTTATCTGGCAAGGTTAGGAAGAGTGGCCTCTGTGAGAAGAGGTCAAGGACTGTCCCATGATACACAGAGTTGGGTCCAGCCAGATCCATTACAGACCCACTGTAGGATGTAGGTAAGCCCGATGCAAAGTCTGCGACACTTCTGTGAAAATGTGCTTAAGAAAAAGCATCAAACACCAGAGGGAGAGAAAGCCTCAACACTATGCAAGTACTGGGGATAACTAAGCGAGCAACTTGGTGCTTGGCTGCAAGCTAAGTCCAGCCAACCAGATCTGTAAAACCTAAGAGGAGGTAACATTAATATCTTCTTAGTCTTTTCAGGGTGCTTGCTCTTGGCAGATCCATCTTAGTGCCTGAGGTCTTATCATTACTAAACAACATGAACCACTCCTGGCTGCATTTGCACATTCTGGCAAAACCAGTTTATTCACTGAAAATAGAAGCACTTCTGTTGATAGTTTGGACAGATACCATAAGGCAAAAAGAAGGACATATTATTAAATTTCCACTTCTACTTTTTCCTTTAAATTCTGGAAATTCACCTCACTTTTGTATGTCCCATTTGTTTTTAACCCTTAGAAGCTGTCATGGGCTAGACCCAGCCAGGAGCTGAGCACCATGTGCCTGCTTGCTCACATTACCCCTCCGCCCCTGGATGGGACGGGAAGGAAAATAGGGAGAAAAAGGCAAAACCCTGTGGGTTGAGATAAGGAGAACAACACAATAGGAGAAGAAACAACACTAATAACAATAATAGTAATGAAACAATATATAAAGCAAGTGATATAAAACCACTCAGAGCTGCACAGATGGCACTGCACCATGGGTGCATGGGCCCTGCCCGGCCCACCCTCTGCCTTTATATAGTGGCCATGATGTCAGTATGGTATCGAACTCCGCACCGTTCAAATATTAACTGATTCAATTGTCTATCCTGTCTGCGGACCTACCTGAAACCAGGACAGAGGTAGTACTTCCTGACTTATATTCTGAGGTTGACTTTTCTCACTTGTTGACTCCAATTGCCCATATACATAGACATCTAAGATAATTAAGGAATTGCTAGGATATCTTGTCTGTCCTCCGACTGCCAGGCCAGTAGTGTTTCTTTAGGTCTTGTATCTACTTGGTGTTGTGCAGATACCTACTTAAATCTAGGACATTGAAAATGGCATTAGCACTCATATTTGGGATCCAAGTTAAGCTTTGTTAAGTTCACTGTTGAAAGTAGAAATCACAACAATGTAATAATGCACTATTTCCCAAACCCCTTTTTATGTCTTGACTATAGAGGGAGTCTAGAATGACAATTGATTGTCAGTGTTTAAAGTTAGGTGGGATCAATGTCATATTTAAAGTCTCTGCAAAATGTTAGCTCACCATCTTAAGGATTTATGCAGATCCAAGATCCTACAGCCAATTTATTCCAACAGTGAGGACAACTCTCAGTAACCAGGATTTGTTGATTTATTGTTTGCTCTGTAATTTTCAAAAATGAGATACAAAATAGGAAAAAAATAGATCTTGTCTAGCGTACTTCATGATCTATATAAAGTGTTCAGGGAAGGAATGTTATAAACACAGAGAAGCCAACAGACAAATTGAGTTCCCAAGATAAGATTGAAATACAGAAACTTGAGTCGTTGATATTAAGCTCTGAAAGATGCCAAACATACTTCCAACAGAAAACACCAAGGGATGAGAAGTTACTCAAGATTTTATATTGAAGTTTCAAGAGATGTCATTTCACTAGCACTGGAACATTTTTCATTGACAAGTTGGTGAGAGAAACATTGACCTCTTTCTCTTGAATCTGCACTGCCTATGCACATACTACATTGGCCTTTAGGAAAATTAAAGATATATGCTCTGGACATTTTGCTCAGGATTTTGCTCACACCTACACTAAAAAAACTTCAAACATATACCAAAATAATTTTATTCCAGCTATAATAAATTGGTAAAAAGGAATAGGGAAAATATGTTGAAAAGTTTTGGCACAAGGCATTTGAATATTATGACAACAATGGATATTTTCTACATCCATAAAATAATTTACAAAATGAAAATTAAAAATCTAAATATCCTGTTTGTCTTCAGGCTGATTAGATTTCAAGTTCATTAAAGAAATAAACAAATGTCATATCCAAAATTATCAGTTATAAATACAAAAAGCATTTCCTCCTGTGCCTATGAGGTATACTGTGGAAAACACAGTTTGATTTTATGAAGAAACTTTCCACTGCTCATTACACTTTTAGGAAAATTTCAGCTTCTCTTCTGCAGTCATTGGCACCTTAACATTTTTATTACATAATTCACCACTTATAGATGTTTCATCAGCCTGGAACAAATAAACTTAATTCTTGATCACATTAGCTTTACTGTGTATCTACTTTTGGGTGCAATGTCTTTTATCTGCCAGAGAATTTTCTACCTAACAGTATGTAAGTCTGGGTAAACATTTGGGAATGAGGAATGCACTGTTTGCAGCAATTTTATATTTAAGAACTTCATTCGCCACTCAAGTGACGTGTTAATGAATTTCATTCTTTGGATTTCTTAATATAGAAATAATTAATAGTGTTATACAGTGTTTGAATTGTAACTGTTTATCTATCAGATGGATTGCTGAATTAAATTTTACAACCTGCTTCCTCCTGTAATGTGATTCATGTAATGATAAACATAGTATGATTTTCTGATTCTAGTCCCAATTCAGAGAAATTCATAAGAACAGATTTAAATGTAAGTATGCAAATGTTTCCATAGACTCCAAGTCAAGCATATATTTAAATGTTCTGCTGTCTCAGAGCCTAAGTAAATCTCGATTCTTTATCTAAAATTTGCTTTTCATAAACATCTGTGAGCTTCAATTCATACAACTGTTAAGAAATGAAAAGTTCAGCTATAAAAGTTACCAACAAAAGGAAATTCTGTTTGAAATTCACCAATATGTTTGCTAATCATTTTTTTTTTCAGTATTTGCCCATGTCTGTTCAAATGTCTGGGTTTTGGCTTTTCATCTATTTCAGGAACATTTTAAGCAAGCTATGCAAAAATCTTCCTTTGTGCTAGTTCGGCATATTTCAGGAAGGTTGAAGGGCTTTCTTCTTTTTTTTTTTTTTAATTTCTTTATGCCTTCATGCAGACTGTGGAAAGCTAAAATCACTTAAACTTCCTTCTAGGAGC
Organism: Megaceryle maxima; assembly: GCA_024605025.1. Lineage (NCBI taxonomy): Eukaryota > Metazoa > Chordata > Aves > Coraciiformes > Cerylidae > Megaceryle > Megaceryle maxima. Next base: position 13,887 of record JANHGN010018952.1, on the reverse strand, counting down.
CTCTGTTTTTCAGAGTTCATTCAGATATAGCTTATATTTCGAGTATGTTGTGAGCAAAGGTGACTTTATATGTGTAAGTGGCACTTAACTAGACCTGGGAAACTTTTATCTGTTTGTATTTCTTTTAATATGAGTAGCTAGAGGCTTCCCATCCCAACATTACTTAATGAGCTGTTCTGGTTTTGTGTCTTTGCTTTAGTAGAATACAAGCACATTCAACATTAATTGGGAGAGAAATTATATATGTATAGAAGTTTGCATGGAAATCACAAAGCTTAATATTTTTATGTTTTTAAAATAGCTACTCACCCCTGGCTTCAGATCAAAATACTAACATTCAATGATTCTGGCCTTCAAAGGTTCTCTGATTTAATCTAAATATTCTGCTAACACATAATGGAATCACTGGACTTGCTGGTGATTCGCCCACCTTTCCATTTCCAGGGCTATATCTGAGGATAGATAAAATGACCTCCTACCTGAAAGAGAAATGACATGCAGCAGAAAAACAAATTAGCAAATATGAAACATTTGCTATTGAATGGGAAAAGTCTTCCCTTTCAAAATGTACAAATTGGCATAAATGACATACCTAATTTTCTTCATGTTTGATTGGAGAGCTAATAAGCAACAGAGATGAGGACAAAGGATTTCAAGCCACTATATGAACAGGTTAATACCAGTACTTCTTAGTCCTGACAATTAACCTGATCTGTGATTATTTAACTTTGCTGCTTTTTTCCCTCTTGATTTACAATGCAAAATTTTACAATCCAAGCATATTGTTAGTAAAATAAACAAAGACAGAGTACTGCAGAAAGCTATCACGAGGGTTGTCAGCTACACGGAAAGCCTGAGACTTAAGGAAATGTCCCTCATATGAAATGTGATTGTTCTAGTTCTGTTATGCAAAAAGGGCAAGCAAGAGGGTCTTCTTTAATTTTCTTAAACCAATCATTAATTTATATGCTTGTATCATAACCTTTTGCACTCCTGTTTTCTTCAGACTAAACAAACTATCTTTTCAATTTTTCCTTCATAGAGGAAACATTTTTCTTAATCTCTACCCTCTACCTCTACCTTTGTTACCCTCTAATCATTATGTAACTTGCTTCCATTTATTTCTGATGTATTTTTTTCTACTAATATGACCAGGAGACCACAGTATCCAACATGAGGGCAAGCATGATTTATACAATGTCATAACATTATCCTCAGGAATGGTATTTTTACATGTGGTATTTTACTTTAGCTACTCCTCCATGCAACAGATGATCTCCCCACACTGCAGGATAGCAGGAGTTTGCTAGCACAGCCTTTCCCTCCTGCTCTCACTTCAGTAGTTTCAGCCAATTGCTGCTGTCATATATCCCTTAGATATTGGTCTTCACCAGTGAACAGTGAGAGAAGAAGAACCAGGATGGAGAAAAAGACCAGCAACAGCCTCTGGATACAGCTGTCTGACAACCTCTTGCATTCTAAGTGCTTGACCAAAACAGTCACTTCATCCTGGGTTTGTCTACAACTCGCTGCAGTAACTTGGCTCCAGTGACCAGGAGAGGTGCAAACCAACCATGGCAGGTTAAGCAAGGAGAGAAAGAGGAAAAAAGCACCTGGATTTGAAATGGGAGGCGGAGAGAAGTGGAGGGAGAGAACGATGGGGGTTTTGGGGGGATGATGAAAGTCTGACAGGCACTTGGCAAAACCACAGTAACAAGATTGTTCCAGTACTGGTTGTGAATCGCAGAGCTACAGAAATGACAGAAAAGTTGTGGGTGGATTTTTGTTTGTTTGTTTGGGGGGTTTGTTTGGTTTGTTTTGTTTGTTTGGGGAGTTAGAGCATATTTTTAACCCATAATTACTTCAGCTTATTTTTCTTTCTTCATTTGGAGTTTAAATTTAAATTTCCGTTTGTAATACTTAAACAAATACCTCTGAACATTGAACTCTTCATCCCAGTGAAACAATTGAATCATATTCAAGTGTTATCATCTTATACCGTTCATCTCTTCCCTAGCTCATTAATGACAGATACATCAGATTATAGAGAACATAGTGTTTTTCATCAGGTACTTCTATTCTGAATGTTAGATATGAAGTTTACCTCTGCAAATGTTTTTGCAGTCTAAAAGTAGAATATGTAGTCCAAATTATTCTCCAAGGCTCCCTTGAGGGAGGGTCATCATGAAGCACTTCCACAAGGTGAGCTACCTCATCTAGGGTAAAATTATTTGCTCCTTATTTTATGTCTTTTTAGCAGTTTCTGGTACATGCATGCAATTCACCTCCAATATATTAGGGGTACTTAATTTCCTTGAAAGTCTCCTTCAAGAGGTATCATAAAAGGCTTGTTGAAATTCCAAATTAGTTATAATAACTACCTTCCTGTACCTACAATTTAGTTCAAATACTCAGAAATTAGAGATGTGTGATTTTCTTTTATGGCAGCCATACTTTTTCAGCTTTGCTGTTTGATACCAATCCAGGTGTTCTGTAAACAAAATTAATCTTAATTTATAATTCAGATCCTTTTTTCATACTGAAGCAAATCTGAAATCTACGATTTCTAACACTTTTTTTAAAGGTGATTATACTGTCTGCCATCAAACTCCTCAGGTGGGGTTGATTAATTTAACGATGAAATACATCTATTTTGACAGAATTTTCTTTAAATTCCTTCACCATGTCATCCAGTCTTGATATCTTGTCACCATCCAGCATCTCTCCAGAACTTTAACCACTGCTACTGCTTCCTTGTATTGACTCCAAAAGTTATTTTAGGATACATATTTTTCCATCATACTTAGTGAGAAAGACAGTCTGAAGTAATGTAATTATTTCTTGACACCACACCATATTTCAGCACATTAATTTACAATACTGGATATTATAGTGGATTTCAGGTTATGGAGGAGAAAAAGAAGCAGGAATCCAGATCCATTCCTCTTGAGACTTTCAGAGATATTCTGGAACTGTAAAACCATATTTATGGCACTGAAGGAAACAGAGTCAGAGACTTGAAATCAGCAAAGACCAACCACTTCCACATGGTACTTGGCTGTAGGACATAAATGGTACTCAGTGTTTAAAAGTATAACAATTACTTTGTGTTTGGTTTATTGTTTTGTTTTGTTTTTTTCAGTTTAAACTTCATGAAATAACACACAGTCTCTGTGGATGTGCAGGATAGTGTTTTTGTGCCCTGTGATGCAGTACTGAAGCATTTTGGGGTGCTTGCATGTGTGCAGGCTGTGGGGACAGAGTTTAAAGGCTCTGTATGGTGCGTAGTGTCAAAATGGGGTGCTCAAATCATTGCAATAGGATGTTATTTATGAAGGACGAGAGTGTATTAGGATGTGGCAAACAAGGGCAGCCTAAGAGTAAAACTTCATGTGCTAATTTCTAATTGAGATGAAGTACAAATAACTAAAATCCACTTTTTTTGACAGATATTTAAGTGGAATATGGGGGGTTTCTTCATGTCATTACCACAAGGCATCCATTTAATTCAAGACTATTTAAGGAAAATCTCCCATGGTGTAATTGATTGTCATTTTTCCAACTGTATTTCTAATTCACATTTCTTCTGTTCCCTTTACATTTTTAAAAAGTTTTTGTTTTTCACTCATTTTACCAGTAGAACAACTTTGGATTTCAAAAAGGGGAGGAGCTCTGCCTCAAAATAGAAATTAGCAGTTCAATGTGGTGCTTCCAATGTAGAATTTATGAATAACAAGATCATGTATGTATTTAGTATCTTCATGTTTAGAAGGAAAATACTGCAAATCAACTTCCTTTACATTTTTCTAACACCTGTTCAATTAGCCTCATTGAGTTAAACATAAATGACCAAAAGAAACAGCTCTTATTTTATGCAAGAGTTAAACTATCAGGCTAAAATACAATCTCTCCACAGTCAGGCTAAGAGATACTACATCAGTCACAGTAGATTTGAAGAGAAAATAAAATGCAGCATAAGTTAAGTTTTATAAAACATCATCAACTCTCATGGTTTTGGGTTTTTTCTTTCTCCTTTTTTAATCCTTACTATGAAGGAGATCCTTTAACTATAGAAAGAGATTTATCACAGATGACAGAACTATGAGAGGCGATCATAATTTCTGACACTTCATTCCTGTTCCTTCCTCTCAATCCCAGCATAAAATTTCCAGACAAGTTTTGTAATGACCTACCAGGTACTGGTTGTGCAGCTCCAGGTAACATCACAGTTCAGACCCACAATGTACTGATAGCTTTCCACCGGGAGTTATAACATTGCTTGGGTGACTTGATGCGAGTTCCAGTTTACCATTGCTGTATGTGTTTTTACAATAATGCTTCATAAATACATTGCAGCCTCAGAATCTGATAACTGTACCATTCCCCATAGGTGCATTACAGAAAATATTTCATGTTGAAATTATTGAGAATATTGTCCCTTCTTATCTCCCAGATACATTGTCCCCACAATATTATAAATGTAGCAAAAGGTTTATCTCTTCTAATTAACATGTATGGAGGAATGAAAACCTGCATAATTGCATTTTGTTCCTCCTGAGCATTTAAGTCACTATGTGGCCACTGGAAAAAAAGACCACAACACCACAACCAAACTGTAGCCTGGAAATTATCAGAAGGTTGGTCGATTCATATTTTTAAAAATTAAAAGTAAGGGAAAAAAGAGCTGATTAGCTGAGGCCATGTTTAGTAGGATACAGAACGTTGTACCTGCAGTTTGTGGATTCAGACCCAGTTTGTTAGTGGAATCTGAAAGGTTTATCAGAGTAACAGCTTTCAAGACCAAAAAATACCTTTCAATCAAATTGCCTGACTACATAAAAATTACCTCTTTATCCCTGTATTATGACTGCACAGAATCACAGAATATCTTTGGTTGGAAGAGACCTTCAAGATCATCCAGTCCAACCTTCAACCCAACACTGAAAGCTCACCACTAACCCATGTCCCTGAGCACCAGGTCCACATGCCATTTAAAGGCCTTTAGGGATGGCTACTCCACCACTGCCCCGGGCAGACCATTCCAGTGTTTGATAACCCTTTCAGTGAAGAAATGTTTCCTAATATTCAGCCTAAACCTCCCCTGGCACAGCTTTCACATTCCTCTGGTCCTGTCACACGTCACCAGGGAGAAGAGGCTGTCTCCCTCCTTGCTCCAACTTCCTTTCAGGTAGTTGTAGAGAGCAATAAGGTCTCCCCTCAGCCTTCTCTTCTCCAGACTAAATAACCCCAGCTCCCTCATCTGCTCCTCACAGGACTTGTGCTCTAGGCCCTTCATGAGCCTTATTGCCCTTTCCTGGACACACTCTAGCACTTCTATGTCCTTCTTATAATGAGGGGCCTTACATTTTGTTTGATCAAATTGTGTGCTTCAGGAATGCATGAAATTCAATGGATCAGAGATGCAGAGAATGCAGCCTGGCTTCAGTCAAAAACAGCTACATCTTTTTTTCTTTTTTTTTTTTTTTTCCTTCATGGTTTTTTTGGTTTCGGTTTCAGTTTTGTCGGGGTATTTTTAAGGAACCATTGGTCCTGTAACACAAGATATTCTCTTTACATTCCTGGATTTGCGCAGTACAATCCACTTCATAAACTAGACCAGATGTTTTTTCATGTCATTTTTCTGGGCCTGTTCTATGTTTTCTTAGTTTGTCAACATTCTCTGAAAAACAGAGATATGTCTGCTGCACATAGTGTTCCTACTAAAAGAAAAGAAAAGAAAAGAAAAGAAAGGAAAAGAAAAAGAGCCCACAAAAATACCCCCACCAAACAAACCAAAAGTAGACACAGCTATCATGAAACAATCGTTTTTCATCTTTCAAAATTGCAACAGTTATACTACACATACATTTAAACCTGTTTTCCCATGTACCAAAGTCAATATATTTTCTAGTTTCAATAACTATCTTTCTTCTTGTTAGTTAAAAATATTTATATAAATCTTATTTCATTTGATTTAATAATTTTTTAAATCACTTTCACTGAAGTATAAAAAGCTGCTGAGCTCCTTTGTTATAATATGAAACAGCAATGTTCACTCTTTGGTGTTACTCGAATTAGCTAGATCTCCTCATGGAGGATAACAAATGAATACTAACTCAGGACAATTAGAAAGATGCTAAAAAATGCAACATCGTGGTTCCTCACAGAATGCAAAACCAGCTCCAATATGTAACCAAGCAGTTTGCAAAGAAAATTACCACATTTCAGGAGCTAGAACTTAAATCTCTCATTGGGATGATTTCAGGAAACAAGGACTTGTTATGCTTATCAGTCAGTATTCATACAGTTACATTTTTGTCCCTTCAGTTGATGTTAGACTGCAGAGAAAATGAAAGTTATCAATATTCAAAAAATAAAATGCAAATTTGTTGAATCAGGAAATTTGAAAGTGCAGGAACTAATTCTTAGCTAGCAAAACACAGCAAAAATCCTTAACTTCCATGTAATTACAATATCTTCTCCTGCCAGTGTTCATAATATATCTGACACTGAGTGTAGGAGAAACTAGTAAAAAGTCTGGAAATTAGAAAGAAAAACACATATCAGTCGGTGGGAGGGTAGATGGGTTTATTTTGTTCCTTTACTTTTTCCCTGAGATCAGTTTTATTTCAAGCAAACTGTAATGCTGAGGTCATCCCAAGGAGAAGAACACTGGTGACATCCATGGGCCATGTGCCCTGATGAGATGCACCCAAGAGTGCTGAGTGAACTGGCTGATGTTGTTGCCTACCACTCTCCATTATTTTTGCAAAATCACGGCAAATGGGAGAGATGCTGGAGGACTGGAGGAAAGCCAATGCCACTCCAGTCTTCAAAAAGGGCAGGAAGGAGATTCCAGAAAACTATGGGCCAGACAGCCTCACCTCCAACCCTGGAAAAATAAATGAGAGGCTCATTCTGGAGGCCATGTCTAGGCACATGGAAGAGAAGAAGGTTATCAGGGATAGTCAGCATGGATTTACCAAGGGGAAGTCATGCTTGACTAATCTAATAGCCTTCTATGATATTGTAACTGGATGGATGGATGCAGGGAGACCAGTGGATGTGGTCTATCTTGACCTTAGCAAGGCTTTTGACATGGTCTACCATAACATCCTTGTGGAGAAACTCAGGAAGTATGGGATAGACAAGCAGATAGTAAGATGGATTAGTAACTAGTTGGACAATAGAGTCCAGAGGGTGGTGGCCAATGGTGCCAAGTCCAACTGGAGAGCTGTAACCAGTGGAGTCCCCCAGGGATCAGTTCTGGGGCTGGTCCTGTTCAACATCTTTATCAGTGACATTGATGACAGGAAGTTTGCTGATGACACAAAACTGGGAGGATTGGCAGATACGCCTGAAGGTTGTGCTGCCATCCAGCAAGACTTGGACAGACTGGAGAACTGGACACAGCAGAAACTAATGAGGTTTGACAGGGATAACTGCTGAGTCCTGCATCTGGGGAAGAATAGTAAATTACACCAGTACAGACTGGGACATGATCTGCTGGAGAGCAGCCCTGTGGAGAAGGATTTGGGAGTCCTGGTAGACAACAAGTTCTCCATGGAACAGCAAT
>JANHGN010018951.1:33873-48476 GCA_024605025.1 Megaceryle maxima | reverse complement strand
TTTTTTTTTTTTTTTTTTTTAATTTGAATTCTTATGAGGCTTAAGTTCCTAGATATGGAAAGTACAGAAAACCCTGGTTGTTTAAGGTTTTTTGTTTGGTTGGTTTTTTTTACAAAAATGGCAATTAGAAAATATAGCATTGTAGTTTTCAAGAGAAAGCAAAAAATGCCTTCTGCTGAATATGCAGCCCAGAAACATCACCCCATATTCCTTAAAGGTCAACCATTCAATCCCATTCCCACAAACTTCCTCTTCAACCTGTGTTAAAAATGTAATTGTTTGTTCATTGGTCATACAATAAACAATAGACCATGAGTGCTTCTATACCTTGGGCAGACCTGTGTCGCATGGGGTTAACGCTAGAAGTCTAAAGACTAAGAGGAAAATTAAAGTTGAAGGCAACTGGGAGCACTTTTAAAAGGCAGAATGCCCATGCTACACGATGCCCATGCATCATGTAGCAACAGACACAAGAAGCTAGAAGAGGTTTAAGTGCAGTTTGGAGCAGAGTGATTACCAATAGCAGAGATAAAATGACCCATGTTACTATAATAATGTGCACAAACAAGTATCACTGGCACTTGATGGTACTAAACCTCCCAAATCATACAGCAATAAAACTAATTCCATTTACTCAGATGTCATTACTAAAGTCCCAGAAAGCCAAGAAATGACATTTAGAAGCACAAAAATGTAGCTATATAGTCCTTTTTATTTTCCTCATGATTTTGAAGCACACAGAGGTCAGTATGACTTTTTTTTCCAAGCTCTTCTCTGCATCCAGAAAAGAGCTAGAAACTTTAACTACTTTTAAAGTAAGCTGAAATTCTTCTTTGCTCCTTCTTTTACATGAACTGAGAGTTTCAGAGAAATGATAACTACTACAACGGTCAGAACAGAACAAAAACACCTGGCATTTTAGAGAGGGTAGAGCACACAAGCAAGCACCATCCAGCATGCTGAGTGTCCATCACCATTTCTTCTGTTTACTTTGTTGGTCACTGACGTGGTTTGCTAGGACCTTGTAAGCTGAGAAGAGTCACAGAATCATTAAATCATTTTGGTTGGAAGAGACCTTTAAGATCAAGTCCAACTGTTAACACAGCACTGCCAGGTCACCTAATCCCTAAGCACCACATCTACATGTCTTTTAAATACCTCCAGGGATGGTGGCTCAACCACTTCCATGGGCAGCCTGTGCCAGTGCTCAACAACCATTTCTGTCAATAAATTTTTCCTAATATCCAATCTAAATCTTGCCTAGTGCAACTTGAGGCTTTTTCCTCTTGTCCTGCCACTTGTTACTTGGGACAACAGACTGACCCCCAACTGGCTACAACCTCCCTTCAGGTAGTGGTAGAGGGCAATAATGTCTCCCCCGAGCCTCCTTTTCTCCAGTCTGAACAACCCCATCTTCCTCAGTCGCTCCTCCTAGGACATGTGCTCTAGACCCTTCACCTGCTTGGAGTGAGGTGCCCAAAATTGAACCCAGTATTTGAGGTGAGGCCTCACCAGTGCCAAGTGCAGGGACAATCACTTCCCTAGTCCTGCTGGCCACACTATTTCTGATACAAATGAGGATGCCATTTTCCTTCTTGGCCACCTGGGCACACTGCTGGTTGTTCAGACAGCTGTCAGCCAACAGTCCCAGCTCCTTTCCACCAGGCAGCTTTCCAGCCACTCTTCCCCAGCCCTGTAGCATTGTCTGGAGTTGTTGTGACCCAAGTGCAGGACCTGGCACTTGACCTTGTTGAACCTTATCACCAGAACCTGGGACAGGAGTGGCAGTAACTGATCCACATCTATGCATCTGAAGAGTCATCTTCTGCTACTACACATTGGTAAGTGTAAACTTATTCTAGTATGTTTTTGTATTTACTTATTTCCAAGTCAAACTACTGGTCTGAAAACATCGCTTCAGTTGTAAGACAAGATGATTATTTTTCACTGTGCAGGGCTATTTCTTTGCCTAGGAACAAAAATTCTTCTAAGGGCTGGAGAGTTATGTCAGACATCCCTCTGAGGAGCCTTCTACCTGAAAAATGACAGGAAATGGCAGGAAATTCTCTGAAGAGAACATGCCATGAGTTAATTCATCTGTGTTACTGAAGACATAGTGAGAAGAGTTTTGGTTAGGTATGAAAATTTAATTGCTTTCAGCGTTGGAGCTGGTGGTGGTAGTTGGAATCTGAGAACCATCTGCTAGAAACAGATTATGTGCAAACAATCATAATGAGTATTTCTTCCAAATTTTCCCTTTATTGCATTACCTAATAAAGTACTAAAATCTATAGATGCTAGACAAACAGCTCTATAAAGGAAAAACACCACCTAGCCAAACAAAATGCACCCCAATGAAAGTAAAGCATCATGTCTACCTTTACTGAAAAGATGTTTTTAGTTTTATCTGACCTTAACTTCAAAATGATTTAGTGCAAACATACAGCACTCAACAATTCAGTAAAATTCAGAATGGCAAACCTGACAGAGCAGCTGCATAACTCTAATGATATACAGTTCATATTTATTTCTGGTATGGCTTATGATGTCCTTTAGTCACACACCTGGAAAGCCTGTGCCTCTGCTTTAGGGAATTTATGTTCCTGCAGTTCCTCCTTACATCCTAAGGGTTGAGTCCAAATTACAGCTTTTTAAATGAGCAGCATTCATTAAATCAAATTACTAGTAACACTGCACTGCCTGAATGTGCCCCTAATTATTCTTAGAACAGTTTTGCCATGTACCAAGACACTAGAGGTGGCCCTGCCTTTTCACTAATCGTATCTGTGGTAACTCCAAAGCCCCTAGCAATAATGTTTCAGCAAAAGTTCTCCAATTTTCGTATCACTATAAATAGTACCTTCAAACTTCTGTCACATTATCTTTGTGCACCCAGCCCTGCACCAGTTTAAACCAAGGAGAGGTTTGCTGTTGACTTCAGCAGGAGCAGGCTGTAAGTCTGTTGACCACAGCTTTCATGCAAGTGAAAGGTGAGCTGGATATTATTTTAAGTTTGAAATGCTAAACGGCGATTTTGGCTGGACCATGGGCTTACCTAAGAGCAGAGATGAAATACTGCAGCCTTCCTGCAGAAAGGTCAATGGTGTACTTTCATCAGCTGTCTAGTATTATTTAATAAATATTAATGTACAACACAGGCAAAAGGTAATGTGAAATTTATCACTGGCTTGACTAAATTAGCTTATTGCCATAGAGAAATTCAAAGAACTTTGAGAAACAAATCTTTATATTAAACTTCACTGTTTTCAACATGTACAAGGCTGAATGATAAACCAGGAGGTATGGATGGCTTCCGCATCATTGCCACACTTGAGGTTTCAAAGCTTCATAGCACTACCCAGAGAATGTCCTATGGAGTTAGCAACTTCTGAGCACAGCTGCATGTATCACTTCTCAGCTTGATCCTGGAGAGTTGTCCATGCACATGTGTAGTTACTGCAAGGTATGTGGACATCAGGCTATGACTTCATACCCTGGCATAGCTATAGTAGGCATGACTTCATCCATGTGGGGGTGCAATATCACTTATTAGGGGGAAGCCATATCTGACTGGTTTTGAGTAAGCAATGAAGGAAAGAAAGCTGATGGCACCACTTAATTCAGTAAAGGGGCCACCTGCCTGATGGATTTTAATTAGAACAGAAATTACACATATTCCTCTTTGAGCTACTATCACAGCCACAAGATTGTCCTGCAAGGACAGAAAAGGCATTTAATCTTTTAACCTTTTTGTCAGAAAGTGGGCACTCAATTTCATTTAATGTGAGTGCTCCCCAGGCACCCTATTTAATATTTGGCTTAGGCAATACCCTGAACTGAAGCCAGAGGATGAACTGCAGCCAATGCTGGCATTCTGCTTTCTGACACCTTAATACATTTGGATCCAAACATCCAAAATTTATTACCATTGCACTAGTAATAGAACAGCTCTGCACTCCATACAATTCAATGAAGAATGACATGCCTTCAGGGATCCACTGGACTCATGGTCAAACTTTCTTTTCATCTACAGCTTCTGGTAATATACTGGGTGTCTCAAATATGCTGTAATTTATGATTACAGGTCTGTCTATGCTAAAATAGAACCAGGAACAAAAAAAGACACTTAATGGACTTCATGAGTATTTTTTTTCAGTAATGCTTGATTAAGACACCAGGGGGGAAAAGAAAAGAGAAGCTTCTGCAAAAACACATTGTTTAGAGACTTGCTAACTGTGAAAGCCAGTACCACATATATTGCATATTTATATTTATCCAGAAATAAGCTTCTATAATATAGTACAGTAGAGTTAAAAAAGGAAAAATTCGGCTAAAGGACATCCAATAACCACCCCAGAGAGACCATTCCAGGGGTGGACTCTACACAAATACAAGCAGTTTGGTAGTCCTGGTGGCACCCTTTTGACAGCATGAAATCCCATCTCTGTCCCAAAGAAGATTACATAATGACTGATAAGTGATCTATTCAATCTGTATAGTTGGATCCCTTAAGATAAAAGGATTAGAAAGGGAATAGTCAAAATGGACTTAACAACTAATGCAAGCTATCCTTGTACAAAAAACCAGCTATGATTGCAGACTTTGATCACTGTCTACAAATACACATTTCTAGAGAGGCTGATAAAAAAGATCAGTCATCAAAAATCATAAAAGCTAGTGAGACAGAAGTTTTGCAATTTGTAAAAACAGAATTTTTCAAATAGCATTTTAATTTTGATTTTCCTCTTTTGGGGGAGGTGGGAGCAGAAAGAAGCAAATCAGGCAGTAGCTTTTAGAAGCCGTATTTTTCAGTATTTATTTACAAATTTTAAGGCTAGAAATCTATTTTCAAAAATTAAAAGATATTTGCAGTATTTTGCATTTTTTTGAAAAAAAACCCCATACCAAGTAATAAAAGAGTTGTGATAAAATCAGGTAACATAATAGGCATTTTTTAACTACAAGGCAACTCTTTCATATTAAATGCCATTAGAGACAAGTAGACTGCTTTCACGGAAAAGAATACTGTGAGAATAAGTGTACAAATAATGACTGGCCAAGTATATTTGAATATACACTTTTCAGAGGTTGATCTTTCCCGTAGTTGTTCTACAGTTAATTGCTGTACTCTTGTGAGTACAGCAAGGCTAACAGTCTTGAAGAAAATCCAATTTAGAAGACAACTAACAGGTATTAAGCAACTAGAGGGACACAGAATCAGAAGACCTGGATTTCGTTCTTCTATCTGCTGCTGGCCTGGTGAATGACCTTGAATAAAATACTTAACTTATCCACACTGCTATCCTACCTTAACATGCATATCCTAAGATTGCTGTGAGGTTTAAGTAATTTGTGCCTTTAAATCTTTCAAAAGCCTAGGGATAGAAGTGGCTGTGAAAATTAAAATTACTAATGGTATTTTCCCACATACAGAGGTACAGAGTGACATATATTTGCTGTATGAATATAAAAGCAGAAGCACATAAAAATACATAACATGTTTTCACATAACTTCTTCTGACTTGTTCCTTCAAGTAAAAGCATCAGGGAAATACACAACAAAGGAATAAACACTATGCATCCCTGCAAATCCTTCATTTTATGTGTAGGCAGCTCTGATGCTGCCTCCATTTTACATCACATTCTTAAGATTACAAATTAAGCCTGTTTTACAATATTATGAAAATAAATTGCTCTTACCCTCAGCCCCTGCTCCATGGACAAGCAGAGGACCTGCCAGGGTGCCGTGTACCTGAACATGTTTGGCCCCTTCTGCAGACAAACTAAATAGCAAAAGGCATACAAGTCTCTTGGGTGTCCTGGTTGTTTCTCATCTGAGGGATGGTTGAGAGAAATCCTTTAGTTGTACTCTTCAAGGGCCCCCCAAGCAGACGCTAAGACAGCATTACAGCCGTACCACTTGCACCCTGAGGAACTGAATAACTAATTCAATAAGAGGCTTTTATTTCTTGGGAAGAGCTTAGCTCAAACTCAATTAGCATAAATAGTATGATAACCTTTGAACCTCCCACTCCTCCTCTCTGAGGAGCTGATGGTGGATAGCACATCACAAAGGGTCATTCCTTCACTTGAAAATCTTGAATTTGTTTGCATTTCCACTGTTGGCATTCAACTCTGCTTCACAAGTCCAGAAGCATCTATCACAGATCACCTGTTGCTTTGCATTTCTAATTTTTGTTATTATATTTTAGCCTGGATTAAAGGAAATCCCTTTTCTTTTTTCAGGAGAGATTCTTCTTACCCGTTTCAGACATCCCGACCTCTAATTTGCAATCAACGTGACTTTGCTGAATAAATTAACACAGAAGCTGCTATAAACACTCTCATAATAAAACCACTATAGTAAAGTTACCACCATAAATGAGATGGAAGTTTTCTCCAAAATACTCTGAAGTAACCTCTTTGAAACATTGGTAATCCCATAACTGAAGTGTTGCTTGTGGTTAAGTTTTCCTTAATGGATTTTCAGTTTCTCAGTCAGAGACCAAGGTCTAGTCTCGAAGAGATAAAACTGGTAAAAAAGTAAAGCTCTGCTATTTTCTACTTTTGTATTATTTCAGTAATGAACTGAAATGGTACTTCTGTAACCTACTGCTGCTCAGAAAATGGTGGGATGCTGTATGTACACCATTGTCACATTTGCTTTCCTTTTAAGGCAGCTATTTGTACTCACAAATCATCACTAATGCAAATTCAGCCACAGAGTTCAAGTAACTAACCTATCCTGGCTGCTTATCTTTTTTAATTTGGTAGAGGAAGAAAAAGTAATTTTAGATTTATATTGACTCAGATCTGACTTGGTAATCCCCAACATTTTATCTCCAGTACTTGTACTGCTTCAATCCCATCCAAATAAATTACAGATGCAGGAAGAACTGTGCAAGATCTCTACTCAGCAGAGAACTGACGTGCTGCTCCCTCATCAGCTCTGTATACTGAAAATAGGCATAACACACTTCTGCAAGTCCTACTGCAGCACAAACACTGGCAGAAGCATATCACACGCTCTGTGGTTTTGTTAAATAATTACTCTGAGAAAATGTATCTCCTCATAAGCATTTTGTCTTTCTTGACAGTGAAGTGACAGTCAGCCATGAAAAACCCTAGATAAGTACTGAAGTGCTAAATTCACGAAGTACTTGCAAACAATGCACTTCTGAGCTCAGCTAGGAAGTTGTCACTATAACTGTATTTCTTACACATATACAATTAACATGGATGTGGCACCAATTAAAAAAAAATGTAAAAATGACCAAAATTATACATACACTACATACACCACTTAGCAGTGGCTTTAACAATGCCTATACAGCTTTACCTGTACACACCGCAAAGCCCTGACTTCTTCTCAGCTTACTGAGGCATCTTTGGTCAATAACATTGAATTTGATGATCTTAAAGATCTTTTACCACCTAAATGATTCTGTGATAATGAGTCATGAAAGCAACTCTTCTCTCACCTCTCTTTGTATTTTGACCTCTTACTTCGACACTTCTGAAGTAAATTTTGGAAGCAACAAATGACTTTGGTTATTTTCTCAGTAACTGAAAATTATTTAATCCAGAACAAACCCAGGTATAGTGGCTACTATTTCACCAATTAGAATGTTTTTATAACAACCAGAAGAAGAGCAAATGACAAATCCTGTTCTTCAGTAAGATTCTGGGCATGACTCTAACATGGATTACAGAGGGACTTAGGTTACAAACACAAAATGGATGAAGGGCCTTCTGCTAAGTAGGTTACTTCAGTATGACCAAGAGTAGAAATACGGATTTTGGTGAGAAACAGACATTCCACACATCCTTTGAATCCTCCCATGGCCAGATAAAACGAACAAGTGCCAAGGAATGGAAACAAGCCTGCCCACAGGCATCTTTACCTGCAGCCTCTTAATATCTTCCTTTTTTTTAATTAAAGGTTGTGTGCTTGTTATCTACATGATGAAGTCTGTATGACAGAATTTAGTTCTGAAGCTAAATGAGAATATAGATACAGAATGAGAATATAGATACTACTAAGATATGATTCTGAGAACTTAACAGTGAACTAAGTCTGCCAAAACACCTGAAACTTAGAAGATCTCAAGGAAAATTCTAATGACAAAATGTTTTGTCCTGATGTGGAATATTAAACAAGCATCTTGGAAAGAAGACACCTCTGATCTCTGATTTTCCCAGTGGATTGAGTGCTTCTGAATAGCTCAGAAACTGCTAGCCAAAAATACTATGATATATCAGCTATATTTAGGATATATAATTAACTGTGAACAAGACATTAAAGCCGCTTTTACATTAAGAAATACTCATACAGGTAAACACTAATAAAAGACATAATGAGACCTTTTGTGACCTTGTGCTTTACAAATATAACCTATGTATGTTCTGCAAAAGTTACCTTTCTCCTTCCCCATTCATTTTGGCCTTTCTCTCCTCTCTTTTTAATAAAATAAAAACCTAAACAAGACTACTGAAACAGCCTTCCCCACCCCGACACTTTTTAATGAGAGATAACAGAGATATAATGAAAATAATATAAATATTTCCATACCAAGATCTGAAAGGTAATGCAATTGTTGACTTGTCTTCAGGGAGATGCAGCAAACAAGCAGATATACTAAAGGGAAGCCACAGAGATATGACTATGCCATCCAAGCATGGGTTTATTGACACAGTACATGCTAATGAATGCACACTATCTCTGAAAGCCTACCGTTCTTCCTTCTTACCAGAAATAATTAACCAGGGGAGAGCTTGGCAGGAGTCAACTCAGAAGTCAAAATCCTAACTCTCACAGTCTTTCTCTTCAGCGGGTCGCTTTCAGGAGCATTAGTGTTGAAATCTTCTTAGAAAAGGCAGGCAGGATTTACAGTAGCAATGCAAAATGCAATTGGACTTTGCAGGAGAATGCAAAGCACGTACCAATAAATACCACACCTACATTTTGTGGTTGGTATTTCTCAAGCAAGGGTCAATTGACTTCCTGTGAGACTCTGCCAGTACACGATTTACCAGTGCTGCCTTTCTACACCTCCTTTTATTTCCCAATAAATACAAAGCCTTTGGAAAAGGTTAAGAACTTACTCAAGCTGATGAAGCCATAGAAGCTGTTTGTCTTCCATCTGTCCATAAGTAAAGAAGATGAGACACTGTATCAAAGAGATGAAACCACCTGCTGTGAAAAATGCATGTGGCTAAAATACTACACTGGAATTCACGAGATCAAATCCAATCCCATTCTCTGACACCTTGGGGAAAATCACTTCACCTCACCATGCCCTATATCAAAAAGGTGTTTATAGCATACTTTGTGGGTTGTGTGCAAAAAGTATCCTTATGAGGACATGTGCTGATTTATTTCCTTATTTGAAGAATGCAGGAAAAATAATCTTTCACGTAAAATCAGTATGTGAAACTGGTACTCATATCTTATTTATGTACTCAAATAACCCAAGACAAAAAGACACCCAAGTTTTTCAGTTTTCATTTCTCATTTCACTCCTCTTTAAAATGGTACACTGCATTTTCCTGGTTTCTCAGTGCTCCACTGAAATGCCATGTCTCATGCAACATGGTGTATGGCAGATACAGTCCTGCAGTATGAGGAAAACCTTGTCCCCCCTTCCTTTGCTCACCAGTTCTGACATTTCACATTTGACACCAAGGGATTTGAAAATCCCTCAAATGCCTTTGTTTTTGTCCATGCAATGTGCAAGCACAAAACTGGTGTGAGAAATAATGCATCAGTGTGCTCTTTTGTACAGTGTGTAGCCCATCTGGCATAGGACACTGCTATATAGCTGCCAGAGTCCTGGAAACGAGCACTCAGAAGACTTTAAGTAATTGCAAGGTTTGGCAACAGCAAAATACATGGTTTGAGGATATGAAATTTGGGCAGAAGCACTTAGGAGTCTAATCCAGCTTGGTTTCAATCCATAATTATTCAACTTCATGAGCACAATATTGCTATAACAAGAACTGCATAACTGAGTAGGAAAGCAAGCCTAAGAATTCAGCCTGGTTAGCACCTCAGGGATTAGCAACAGGTATTTCTAGTATTTGTTGCCTTTAAAAAAAAAAAATTATTAATTTTACTATTATTATGGTTCTACTATACTGCTTCTCCCTCCCTATGGCAAGAATCCTCCTACAGGAACAAAGACCTGGTTTTTAATTCCTACCTCTTGGTTGGAAAGGAGTGAGCTAGAAATTATAAATCAGCCAGTCTCTAAGTCTCCTGATATAAATTTATACCTTTGTTCATCTTAATCTCTTCTATTCTGTTGCACATCATTCAATTATCCTCATTTTGTGTGACACAAAAGATCAAACTCAAAGTTATCTCTATCACCAGACAATCTATGCAAGATCAGTACACAAAAAATATGCAACATCAGCAATATGAGGAGCCTGTCTTTTGCAAGCACATATCCCAAAGACTAAGCATATTACCACACACAAATGAAAAAGCTTTGAAAAAACAGTGAAGTTTTAAGTAGGGCCTGGATGGGAAGCCTGGAGAATGCAAACCTGGAAAACATCCCGTGGCTTCATGGAAGAAAGTCAAGTTATCATGCATGTGACAAGATGATCAGCACAAAACACCGGTCTTTGTTCTTACTTCTTTTGGTCAGTCTAAATACAGATACACCTTCTTTCTACAAAACCTATCTCCTTTGCTGGCCAGTTAACCTCTATGGATAAAACAGTGCTACTATTATCAAGTGTTCATTTTTCTAACAAAAAGGTGCCGTCCCTGGGAAAACACAGTGTGTAGTGATTACAACATTAGCTGATACTTGGTGCTCCAAGGAGTAATACCATAAGGAGCATTTCACAAAGAGTGTAGCCAAGAAGTTGCTCAGTAACAAATAATTTTTTCAACACTTAGAAAGGCTTATTCCCACCAAGAGTAAAAGCCTTTATTCTGGGGGAAAAAAAAAAAAAAAAAAAGGAAGTCTAATTAGGTCACTATGGGCTGGACTAACATTATCTGGAAAGATTAATTTACATTAACATCAGAAATTTGAGCACAATTTTCTACTTCTGTTTGAAAGGAAAAGCAGTAAGAAAATGTGTAAGAAAAGGGTAATCTGTCCAAATGCTTTGCAATAAAGTTATACATGAGTGTGGCTCTTTTGACTACATTTCTCAGAAGGAATGCAGTAGATCATGTAGACTAAAATCTTATTGGATGCAAAATTTCCTTTGAATACATGATTCTGTGCACTGCATAAACCTAGTGATGACAGAGAGGCATGAATTATTTTCACATCATACAGAAAATGACTTGGCTTGGTCAAGATCTGTAAGAGCTTACCAGCATGCTGTCAAACAAATCCTGCCACCAAAAATAGACACTTTACAAGCCACAGTCTACCCCTGGGATCTCAGCAACATGTACTCTTAAAGCATGGCTCAAAACAGGTGGAATTAAATGGGTATCTAACTGTACAGTGCAATGAGCTTTGGACTGAGCTCATTCACTAGTATTCACACGGCTCTCCCTAAGCAGGAAATCCTGAATTCTCACTCATATTCATTTCAAATCAGATCTGTTGCTTTCCTACCTTTTAACCTCTGAAAGACCAAAAGCCGAACACTTTTACAAGAGGGAAAGATGACAAAAGTCCTGAAACAATGAGTAGAAGAGGAAACTCTCTTAAATTCTTCACTGTAATCAGGTGGTTTATACATAGCTTCCTAACTCAGTACTTCTGAGCACCTAGTATAAAAAGAACACATTCACATCAGAAGGTAGTGTGGGCTGGATGTAAATTGGCTGTCCTGGAAGATACTGAGTGACTGCCTAACAATTCTTCTCAGCTTTTCTAGGGTGTCCTTCCATAGGTGATATGCCAAACTTCTCCTGGGATGTCTACACAAGACATTATGCACTAATCATAAAAGTGCAGCCTCTTAGGGTTTAGCAGAAAATATCACAAGCACTTATATAACCACAGTTATAACCATGTGTAGCATCACCATGGGAAAACAGCCTTTTCATTAGCCCAACAGAACTTAAAATGGGACTGGCACTGTGGTTTGATACCAACTCAAGGAAATGAGGCAGCGATGGTCACATGGCAGTGCAAACCAATCCTAAAGGAGTTGCTGTAATCCTGCTCACCTCCTCCCTGGACATGCTGGTTTTGGTTGTCTGTCTGATGATATGGTTGAAAAGTAAGCTCAGTTAAAAAAAAAAAAGGTAGCTCATGTCTAGCTGGATTTAAGTTTCCAACTGAACAATCATTCAGCATAACTTGGCACTGCAGCTTCCTAAGCACCACATTTGTTTACCTTGGGTGGTAAGCTACCGAGACACCGGATAGGCTTCCCCCTCCTCATCCCATGAAATTTGTGCAGCTCATAGTTTGAAGTAGCGTTTGTGTACAGCTCACATCCATGAATGTGCTTTCCCTTTGCAGTATGTCAGGCTTCACTGCAAAATTGTTGCAGGACCTTAAATAAATGCATGTTGTGTGTTGAATGGTATAAGAAGGAAACAGGATCTCCTGTGACATTTGGTCGCATCAGCTGCTATGGTAGGAAAGCATGTCAGCTTCTCTATGAACTTATTCAAGCTCTGTTTTAAAAACAGCTAAGAAAATTTGTGTCAACTCTTGCCACATGTTAGTCTGATCCTTAAGGGCTGGCTTCTAGCTTTGAGTCTGCATCTGCTAATGGCTAGTTCATCCCTGGTTTGTTCTTTTTCCAGTACCATTTGGTTTAGTAACCTACTGCTCTTGTTTCTTTCCCTGATGTATGTATAAACTTCTGATACATCCTAGTCTGCATTTTTCTAGACTAATCAAGTAAAGGTACTTTAATCTCACAAATTACATGTTAAGCTTTCATCTCCCTGTTGTCCATGCAGAACTTCCCCTGCATCCACTGTGGTGTCAAGTCATATTTTTGTGGCATGAGTGGCCAGAAATGAACATAGTGTTCCAGGTATAGTCTTACCAGTGGTGTCTACAATGGTGTTGATGTATCCCTAACCTTTCTGGAAATGCCCTGACTGGTAAGTATTTGGTGCCGGAAAGGGGAGAAATTCTCTTTATATAGCCACATAAGACAGCCCTCAGGGCACTCCCTGGGTACATGAGGAAGGTATTTATATTGAAAGCACATGGACAGGGAGTGTGTGACGCAGGAGGTGCTGGCAGTTGGGTGACAGTGCAGGAGGCACTCACAGTTGTGCTACTCTGATCCGATGGGATTATGCCAATTAAAACGATGACAACAGCTGCAAGCAGATGGATGCTTCAAATACAGATATTTTCTCCAAAACTGGTAGCAGCAGCAACAGCTGTGCTGGAAAAGCAATGAGCTAGTACACCAAGAAGCCCAGAAAGTATGTCATCTTTCCTCAGCTGTCTTATATCTGCCCCTCTCAGATGGGCTGACACAATTTCTTACCCTCTATTTGTCTTCCAAGCTCAACCGACACTGAGCTAATGAGTGAATGATTAAGCACCAGTCCATGCTACTCTATGCCCTGGATAAGATTACCACAGTTACAGTGCCAAGCTAAACACTTGCAGTTCATTTCCTTTGCATGAAATGGCATCAGAAGAGAGTAACAAAACTGAGGATGCTCACACAACACTTTGTTTACACAAGAGAAAGTTTTAACAACCCAGTGGGGAACTGTGGGGGAAAATCCCTCCTTCCTTCACATCACGATCTTTCTGATGCTTCATGTCAGAGCAGTTCATACCACCACAGCCACAAAATCAACCACTGCCAAGCATTGCCCTGCCAAGCTTTATTGCATAATGCAATATATAATAAATAATTGTCATAAGCACGGATCCCAGCCTTCCTGGATTCAACAAAACACTCCCTTCACCCCTCATTACCAGGACCAGCCCCTGCTGCCTCTTGACCCTCCACCAGTGCAAGCCCTCCTTGCACTCCACTCCATGCTGTGCCCTGCCCCTCTGCCAGCACGTCCTCTGCACGGCCAAGCAAGGCTTGGGCACTGCTGGCAGAGTGTCAGGCGTGGGCAAGCAGTGCTGACAGTATCTACAGGCATTCAAAGGCTGTTAATTTAAGGGCTGTGAAGCAGAGAAATTCATGCTGGCCTTGTGAAGGTTTAACAGGGGTTATTCATGCATGGCCAGGTGGGTCTTGGTGCTTGCAGAACAACACCCATCGGCACACTTTCTGCTGGAGCTGGGAATGGAGGAAATTTTCAGCTCTTGTCTACTCACTTGATCTCCCCCACACTGCTAAAATTTCTCATAAAACCTACATCTGGTTCACTACAAGAGCTCCAGGAATGGAAAGATGGAAAATGGAAAGACACAGTCTCAACTAGAAAGTCCCAGGCAGCCCAAGCCACCTGAGGATGTTCTTGTTCACTGGCCATGTAAGTTCACCAGCTGTCTGGTATGGGTTTATTATGGCTTTCATGTTACATTTTCTCTTTTTTTTCCCAGGAACAGGAGTAATACCACATGCAATCCACATGCAAAAAGCACAAAGTAAAGTCTCTAAACATAACTTGGGTAATTCTAGAGAGTGGGGACCTGCTCCACTCAGTTCAAAAATCCTAGTAAGTTCCACTCTGTTAG
>JANHGN010018951.1:20765-33734 GCA_024605025.1 Megaceryle maxima | reverse complement strand
CCTCTCATGGCTTCTTCCTAATTTGTTTTGATCTTCCACTTTATTCCAAACTGTGTCTTTTCTTGAATAGAAACACAGAATGATTTGGGTTGGAATGAAACAGAGATCATCTGGTTCCAACCGCCGTGCCATGGGCGGGGTTCTATCCTTCCTTCTTGCAGTGAGCTACCACTACCGAAGGCCTGTGCCCTGCTCATGTCTTTGGAAGACAAGCTCTGGCTCCAAAGGATGTATTCAGGCATTGTATCCTCAGATAAAGACCACTACAGACCACTAGTGGCTAAGGAACAAGGATCCATGAATTCACCCCACAACAAGGCAGTACGTAGAAATACGTCACAATAAGAGATAAAATGACAAGGCAACAGTCTTGGCAGCTTGTTTTTTACAGAGGTGAAAATCAGCTGGACAAACATCAGAAAAAATAGATCTGTGTCCAATTCTTCCCTGTCATTTCAATTAATAAATATTTCATTTACTCAGCTCCAGTCAAATGTTGCTCCAGGCGTGTCAGGTATTTTATGTAGAGTTTTGATGAATGCTCAGCTTTGCCCTAGCCTGCCATGGTAATTTCTTCTTTTTCTATTAATACACAAAGTCTCATCCTATTTTAAATCTCAACAGCTACAACTACCTTCCATCATGTGTGAAGTACTCAGCTGCCTTAGGGCACACTCTTTGCCTCTAATTCTCCAGTAAAATGATTCTTTCCTTCTGACTTTTTAGACCCATCCCTTTAAAAGTGGAGAAATTTTCTAACAGGATTTGCACAAATCTCCTCCCTTTTTGTTCATTAATTAGTTACAATGAAGCACTGTTTATATATAAGCTATGAAAAGTTACTGCATTACCTCTTCAACCCCTAGAAAAATTCTTACTCTGAAGACTTTCTACTAAAAGACCTTCTTTGACAGTAACTCTGGACACCTCTGTCATACACATCTTGCTCCCATCTATCTGACAGAGGCCATGAGATAGTAGCACAAATAAGTAGAGTGTTTCCAACATGCAGCACAATCTGAGTTTTCTTTATGACAACTGAAGTTTTCTCTTCATGGCATTAATTAAGCTTTACAAGTGTCTGCCCAGTGCAGATGGAGGCTGAGCTAGTCAGTTTTCTCTTACATGTTGCTGCTTTAGGGCACAAGTATGGGAAATAACCTTTTCAGGGGGAGAGAAGACAGGAGGCTGCTTTGTTGTACCCACCCAGTAACACACAGATGTCTGTGCATGGTGCACAAGGAGATAGATTCCTGCCATGTGTCCACACAGGTTGGTTTCTGGTGTGGCAGTACTCAGTTTTTGTTAAGAATAACTTCATGTTGCTTGCACAAAATTTCACTTTTTCCCTGCCAAGATGTATAAAGGCTGCTATTGAACAACAGTCTCACTTAAGATATGGAGCATTTTCAAGGATGAAAGCACTCCAGGCATTAGCAACTGCCTGGAAACACAGCAGTGGGACTAATTCCCTGACTAAAGCCACACCATTATGCCTTTTCAGCATCATTTGTTACATGCTGCTGTTTTTTTGCCCCCGCTGAGTAGCCGCAATGCATTAAGACAAAATATCTGCTACTGGTATTTAACTGGTAGCCATATGTTTATTGCACCAGCTCCTCCATCTAGCTGGCTCAGTGTGCTGTATGGAGATACCAGGAGCGACTATTCATTACACAGCCACAAAGACTCCTTTGGCTTAAAATCCTAAAACCAGCCATGCCTTCCGTAGATGATTGTTATGGCTCTATCATTTCAGTACATGTGAAGAGAGATGTTGATAAATTAGTCAAAAATCCCAGATTCAGTTCAAGAAGCTGCTTCTGTACATGCCAGTTCTGGGTTGAGGTATGGTGTTGTTGCAGGCCTTTTTTATCACTGCTTGCAGCTGCCATTCACAGTGACGGGCATAATGCAGAAAGAAGGAAGATCTGCTAGATTAGAGCAATTCACACAGAGAGACTGATTTTATCTGTCTTTCCCTGGCAACTACCAGCATTCAGCTAGGATCCAAACTTCCCAGAACTCACAGTGCTGCATATGGAGAGATACTCTTGCCCTTGGAAAGTAGCTACATTTCACTTTAAGATATTTTCTAAGATGCAAGACTAAACAACTATTAGAGAAATAGTCCATGCATATTAAGATTCTTGCAGGTGATCATTCAGTTAGCAGTACACTCTCATTCAAAACCAAACACATTTTTGAAGGTGGTAGCTAATATAATAATCATAAAGCATAGCTAAAGTAAATATGAGGTATGTGATTTGGTGTTCAGCTGAAAGGTTACAAATGAGAAAAAGCTCACTTCATTGACTTCTCTAATCTTAAGTGCAGCACTATGGTTTTGTCACTTGCCCATACATCCTTCAACCTATTTCAGAGACACTCCTGCCCTCACTCAGGCAAAGAGTGACATGTGTGTGCTCCTAATACTGTGGCTGTTGGCAAGGAAAGCAAAACACACTCATCTTTTACCTTGTGTAATTTGTAAACAAAAGCAAAGAACAAGTTAGAGTCAAAGTTGCATGGAAACATATGCTTTGGCTAAATGGAGCAACTTCAGACACAACCAGTTATGGTGCCGGCTGCAAGTAGCAGCCCGCCTCTTAGACAGTCAGAGCAACATTTAAGAGGAAACCCTAACACTGATTAGCATTGTTTAAGAATGCCTTGCTGAGCCAGAAAGGAAATGGTCATTTGGTTTCTAAGGAGCACCACCAAAAAAGTACCATCAAAACAAGATAAACGTTGCAGCCTGAACAAGTTTCTCAGCACGTAACTCCACCTAGGAATTTCTCTTACAAAATCAGGCTCTCCTGTGCTTCCAGGTCCATCCGCTGGGAACACCCAAGCTTCAGAAGCACAGTTCCACTGCTGGGCTGCTTATGTGAATGGGCTTTGTGGAGGTATGTGTGGATTCATGTGTATTGTGAAGCCTGCACACCAGACTCTGATGCTCAGACCTTGCAAGCCAAGAAAGAGGAGAGTGACCTTGGAGGCAGAAAACCTCTCCCTCCACAGGGTT
The DNA here is from genome assembly GCA_024605025.1 of Megaceryle maxima. Classification (NCBI taxonomy): domain Eukaryota; kingdom Metazoa; phylum Chordata; class Aves; order Coraciiformes; family Cerylidae; genus Megaceryle; species Megaceryle maxima. Next base: position 30,706 of record JANHGN010018951.1, on the reverse strand, counting down.
CATCTGAAGAGTCAGTAAAATTACCTTAACTGCCACCATCTTTCCTCTCTGAGATGCCATTTCCCAGCTTTTGACATTTCTCCAATTGTTTCTCACCTAACTTAGGAAACAAACCTCTTCCTGAAAGACTGTACAAACCCATTTTATGTAACCCTAGAAGCCTGAAACGGAGATCATGCCAAACCATTTTTATGTTTCCCTTTGCCATTTGTATTTATTCTTTTAAGAGCTGTGGCTTGGTTTTAATGGTACTTTTACTACTGCACCTTTTCTATCAAGTGTGGCAAAAGTCAAGGTCAGTGCAAGGCTTCTTCATGTAGTTAACTGAAACACTTTTATTACAGTCAAGCAATAACGTCTCTGCCTTCAAATGGTGCTGGTGAGAAAAAGCAAGAAATGGAAGCACATGAAACAAAGTCACTGTTTTGAGTTTCTCTTGGAAGATTCCTCCATGGCTGTCATTAAACTAGCTTATTTCCTTATTTCTAAAAAGTTAAGCATGGATACCTTCCTGGGAAGGAAGGCTGCAAGAATGGCTCCTTGAGATTTTCCTCTTAGGTTTACACCTCACTGATGGGAGAACAATTTCAGGAGTCTGGGATGCTGTGGATGTGCTGGTGACACTTTTCCCCTCTTCCTTCTGCAGGTCCCAATTAATGGGTGGAGATAGCTGGAGGGAGCTGAAACCTGAGCAAGCATCACAGGTGTGGAAGAGCCAAAAGAGACATAGTAACTTCTCTTCAGAGATGAAGGCTCATGTTAACACTGTGGAGGCTTACAAGCAGGGAAAATGTGAGCAAGGTGACTAATTAAAAGACAGTGTACATAACATTCATTTTTATCACTGTATGTAGACTTCACTAAGATACGAAAGAACTCCAGACAGATGGAGAGAAGCATTTGCCACTGCACAGTTCAAGTTAAAACCAAACAGAAGGTGAGGAACATATCCCACTTGCACTTCTTGGCTGAGCCTTATCTATTTGTGGGTTTTATACATTTTTCTGACACTCCTATTGCAGCTTTCCCTGGTAAATGCTGGAGCTGAAAAGACAATTGTTTATGTCCAGAAGGAAAAAAAATGGAGGGCAGATCAGCACAAATGCCTCTATTGAAGGATACTAATGAAGAGTATCCTATTGTACCTAGACTTCATATGTATTAGTGGGAAAAATGCCAGAAAAATATCTTCTTGCTTGTAACAGATTCTTGAAGTTCCCCTCTGAAGTACCAGACTGGATTATTAGCATAAGTAGATCATACAACATACTGCTTTGCAGTTGGAACTGTTTTGACATCCTTTTATCTCATTAAAGAGCATTGCTCACAATTCAGGATGGCACCACTTTTAGCAAGACCACCATTTTAGGGTATCCCACTTCTTTGTGGATGCCTGAGTGATGGAAAGGGCTCAGGGAAGTTTTAATTGATCTGATGGAAATGTTGCACACATCCCTGCTCTAGGCAGACTGGACACTGCCCAATTCACTGGAATAAGGGGTATGTATGTGTTGTTCACAGGAAGAGCAGGCACTCAGCACACAAAGGCAAAGTCTTTAAGAAGGTGCATGCACTGTGGAGAGTTATGGCAGGATGCTGTGACCCCATGTTTTATTCATATCCTCTTCTGCATGGTGGCTAATCAGCTGCACACAAATAATGGTAGTCTCTTGTGCAGCTGCTCTGTGGTTAAAGATGGCCTTGGGGGATCATGATACGAAGGGCAGGGACTCTTGAAATGCTTTATGAGAAACTCAACCATCTGTTTAGGAGGGGCAGCAGATACTCAAAACTGTAACCTACTGGCTACATGAGGTAAATCCTCCAATTCCTCCTGACACTTTATCACACTGTTGTTACCTTTTTCACAACTGGCTTAGCAGGATGAAGGACTTCACAGCGCTTCATTACACCTGATAATGACTATTATCACCCCATGTTGAGCACAAATCGGTTCCTTTGCTGAGCAAAAAGGAAAGCTATTTTCTTTTACTCTAAAGGACAACTACCAAAGAAATATTCTCAAAAAGGCAAGACTGGTTATTTGCACTGCATGAAGGTGTGGACTCTGTTCTGTGGCAGCAGCCAGAGGTGTTGTTATTCCTCTTGACAGGGTAAGCTCAACTGTGACAAAGCACAGGGATTTGCCCCAGCTTAAGCAGGAATGACTGGATGCATCTGGTATGACAGAGACATTTCTGTGAGAGTAACACAAAAAGCTGCACCCCAGGACTTCCAGCCAAGCCCAATGAGAGACTGTCAGCCCATCCCTATTTGTCTCACTCTTTGCTGCTCTCCCTACCAAGACTCTTAATCCATCCAGTTTCACTGGCTTTTTCCCACTGCTCAGGCAAAGGTCTCTCTGCCAGAGGTAAGACATTCTATCTTGTATATATTTGAAGCACTATGGAAGAAATAATTTTCAAAAGTACCAACAATGGCCAGTTTTGCCTAATCTATTAATCACAGCTTATCTCACCAAAACTGGGTGCAGCACTTCCACCTTCAGTGGAAACAAGGTAAAGGCACTGTTGAGATATTAAGCATCTGTGCTGAACCCATGGCCCATTCTACACAGAAAAAACAGGCAAAGGCAGTATGAAGTCTTCTGGCACTCCTAGGGCAGGTCCACTCCATGTTTTCTTCATATGAAATAAAAACTTGAAGCAAGATACTAAAAGCTGTGCCTGAATATCTATCAGAAGCAAGAGAGAGGATCCAACTAACAACCCCTGACCTCCCCTTGCCTGCCGCCTCTCAGAGGTCAAGTCCTCGTAGATGCTGGTATCTTAACATTGCAAAAAGACAGGTTGAAGAGCCATCAGTGTTAAAACAGCGCGGTTTGCTCTTTAGGTTTGTCCTTCTTCCCCACACCACCTCCTTGTATTAAACAGCTGTGTGTACTGAATTCTCCCCAAGGGGTGCACAGTGTAAAAGTGCTAGCCCCTCCCTCAATCCATGACTGACATCTGGCTGCCTTCAAGGTCAAAAGAAATTGGGGAAGCATTTTTAGTGCTAAAGTGTTATTTTGACATTTGAATAGGTCAATTACAAAGTAAGTGAGTTTTGACACACAAGGGCTGTTCTTAGTGACAACTGCTCCACTGTTCACTGCTCTCATGCTGCTTTTCACCTTCAGCATGCTCTCAAGTTCCTTCAGAGGAATGCCATTAAAAGAGTTCAATTGCATATATTACAGTTATATTACTCAAACAGGGCATTTTTCATGTGCAGTTAGGGAAAAAAAATATGCTGGTTTTATAAAGTATATATTCAAGGGGGTAACTGGTGTGAAAAGAGAAGGGGACATTCTTGAAAAATTATGTGAAGTAACATGTAAGATAAAAGTTCTTACTTAAAAGAGTAACTGTGTGCATAAAATTCGTAATTGTGACTTTGTTTATATTAAGCTAATTCATGGGCACAGTGCAAAATATAATCTAGGAAAAGGATGGGTTTTCTTGAGACATTACTTCGAAAACACAGAACAGTATGACAAAAATAAAGTGATTCTGCAGAAAAACATTTATACATTTTCCCGGACATGGTTAGGATCCTGAATTAGTTAAATTAAGAAGTCTAAATGACAAGATTCACTGCTTCTCACAAACTTGCCAGTTGTTCTAGGAAAATGCGTTCTCAATTGTTACTTTCTCTCTTCTTCTCCTGCTTGTATCAGCATAACACTTAGATCTACGAAAACTTCATCTCGTTTTTTCTGCCCCACTTCCAATCCCTATTTTAACAATTCTTTCTTAGCAGAAGCATGTAAGTGTTAAGTCCAAAAAAGACAGGAGAAATCTTCTGCCTGTCATTGAAGTGCGCTGCTGATCCTTCCTGCCTGCCCGTGTTCTCATCCACTCTTTCTAAAGCTGATGGTGATAGTGGTATGAAATAACTGAATTTTCCAACCTCCTTACTTTCCTCCTTGCTCATTTTACAATTTCCATCTGCCTTGGATTGTACACTTTGATGATGGTGTGTCTGCTTCAAAGCAGGGAAAGCAGAAGTGAGTAACTCAAGCACAGTGTCACCTCACAGTGAATGGGGTGGGAAAAAGGAATTGTCTATAAATACTTGTGTCTCAGAAGAACATTCACAAAGACATACTCTGATCTATATTCCTCAAAATGTCTCCCTTGCTTTGAAGGTCCTTTCAACAAGGCACAGGTAACCAAGGAGCCTCTGAAATCTCCATGCTTCAGTGTTGGTATGTAAGTAGTTCTTGTAAATTATTTTATTATTTCTTTTGGTACACTTGTATTCAAATCCTTTACCTGTAAGGAGGTGAGCTATCTTTTAATACACTTTTAAATCTTGCATAACAAGGGGCACATATGCCTCTCCTGACCAGCAGGAAGCATGGTGCTCATCTCCTACTTATACTAGCTGATACACAGGTGCCTGTGGAAACCTCATTCCTTTAGGATAATGAGATAACAGAAGCATTCACTCCCTGATTTCTATACAATTATTTTCAGTGGGAAATTGCTTTTGTAAATCTGTAAATGAACCACAATCTTGAAATACAAAAAAGGTGTGCTCTGTGTTGAGAATAAGAGCTGAAATGAAAGGCTAGCTGCCATCCGGCTGCCTTGCCTCTAAGTTCCCTGGAGAGGACCATCCTGTGTGAATTAAAAGCCCAGTAATTTGGTTTGATGGCTCAGCATAAGGTTTGGGTTTTTTGTGTGGTCTCACTTAGTTTTTTCCAGAGTAACATACACTATAGTAAAAAATTTAAAATTATATGGATAATGACAAGAAAGCTAAAGATGTTCGTGAAAGAGACGTCAGAGGATTGACAGGTTGTATCAAGCCATCTGGACAACGTTTCACCTCTCCTTTGCTTGAGCCCTCTGACAGCACCTGAATATATTTTTGAAGTTTCTAATATTTCGGTAACTGATTGGCAACATCATTCTTGTCTATTTGATCTTCACAAGACTTGGGAAAATGATCCTCACTAAAAGTGATATTCTGAATATGGGGGGTAGGGGGGGAGGAAGTAATACTTCGAATATGGAAAATCTCCAGTTTTACCCAAATTCATGAAACTTGGATGAAGTGCTGCTAGCAAGCTGCCCCCCCCCCCAGAGCTCTCCGGTACACCTACATTCTCCATGTCTTTCTGGAAAAGGGAGTCAAGAGACTCAGTCTACCATCCTCAGTCTGCAAGAAGCACTGTTTCTATCAAGTTTCACTTTAGAAGGCCAAAATTGCTTGACAGAGGGATCTAAGTATATATATACCTTGATGTCTCTTGCACTGCTGAAGCTATTATCATGCTAGGAATCTTAGTCCTGGCAGTTCCTTTCATCTCCTCGGACCATATTATAACTGCAACTTTCTTTATGCTGCCACTTACACATTGAACAATCCTCCAATAAAGTGCAATAGCCAAAACACTCTTCTCTTCAAAAGCTCCTGGAAATTTCCAGTGATTCCTGCCATAACAGTCCCTCATTCCATCAAAGCAATGAGCAACCAAAACCCACCGCTGCAATGGCCATTTGAAATAAAGAGATATTCACTTATGTTTCTACCTGTCCTGTGTGAACTTCTGGTGCTGGTAAGCACTACAGTATGGTGGTAACACATTGTTTTCCAGTGTTCTGTCCAGGAAGCAGCTGCAATGTGCCTATGCACCACACAGACTTGCAAAATACAACCTTTAGTCTCAGCTGTCCCCGAACGCTACTCACAAGCCCAGAACACTATGCATCATTTAATGCATTCTGGCACGCAGAGGGAATGTGTATTTGTTCATACAATGAAGGACAGCTAAATTTAGGTGATGTGATGGACAGAATTCCAGTTATGTGGAATGATATGATCCTCTGGTGATCAACACTAAGCTGATCATCTTAATTAACTTCCCTCACCTCTTCTCACTGTACTCTTAACCCTGTCATATTTTGGATGCATATCTGGGCATGTGACAGACCACATAAGCATCTCTTGTCACCTAACTCAAAAAATCAAAGGGGCGGACATGCATACAGGACAGAGAGATGGGATATCTGCATTTTACTGTATGACCAGTATGCTTCAAGATATGACAGGGAGTCTGTGGTCCACCTGGATGGTATAGCACAAACTGCCAGATCCATTCACCCATTTGAAGGTTGGCTGTATGTGCTGTAAGTGTCTTCAAAGGATGCATCACACCCCACTCTTGCTTCAGGCACCTGTGCTTGGGGGCCAATCTTAACCATTCGCCTCCATGAATCAGAAATGTTCACGCTCTCACTATTCAATCCACTTGACCTGTTATGAACCCCAACTTCTGCAGAAAGGGTCAGCTGTAGGTTGTCTATACTAGCAACTGCTGCAACTGCTGATAGCATTTAATGAGCCCTGAATTCATAAGAGATTCGAGGGCTCTTTCAAAACTGTGCCACTTCCCTGGAAGGAGGCACTAGAAAAACACTACTCTTGGTCTGCTATGAACAAGTGTCATATTTATTGAAAACAACTGAAAGGCAAAAAAAATCCATTAACATTCTGGCATAAAGCCAACAGTTTGTTCCAACAGACTTATAAAACCTTTCCGAAAAAAAAAAGTAATAAATAAAGCAACCTAACCCCACAGGCAATTATGTCCTGTTTAAAGAGACATTTCCATTACTGCAGTTTTTGAGTGATGTAAGAATAAGAGAACACTGAACAATTTAATGGTGTAAATCTAGTGTAATAATCATGTCATAAAACCCAGGGGTATGTGGAGAGCAACTAAGAAAACATGTTCCACCTCAAGAGTCCAAACTGACCTGCTACAGCAAAGTGCAGGAGGTTTTACCTTTAAGGTCACCTCGATGACAAGTTATTCTGTTTTATTTAAGAATACCATGTTTGTTCCTAATCAGAAATAAATTTTTCTCTATGACATGTACTTTTAGTATGCCTTAAACTAGAGGAAAATCTCCATGTGCACTAGGACTACTTCACAGAAACACAGAAATCAACATTGTATGGATGTCAGTGGTCTCCATATGACCAAGTTTAGCTCTCAAAACCAAACTGCAGCTCTCAAGTATGCCAATAAGAGCTGAGAATGCTATATGCAAAAACAATACATAGTCTAGAAGCTGTAAAGGTAATACTACAGAATAAAATCAGGTTTATAATGTTAAACATATGCAACCAAATCATTAGTGGAAAACCCAAAGGCAAAACATTTTGTCTTGACCTACTGTTCTTCTTAAATGTATTTCAAGAACTCCTTCCGGCTGTATCTACAAGTAAATTTAGAGATCTTACCCATATGCCATAGCTCTGAGTCTCTGGTTTCAAAGAACAATACAAAGTATGCATAACAGGACTTGTGCTGCAAGTACCCCAACAGCAATTCCCACCTCTAAATGGTGCATAATACTGTATTTTAACAAAGCTTTCCACTGGATTGAATATGACAGAGGTAATGAGCAGAAATTATCTGTTAAGTCTGTCACAATGCCTGACAAAACAGTATTCTACTACTGAATTCTGCTCCATAAACACACCAAAAATCTCCAGTGCATGTTCACCATTTGCCTTTTGTGACAAGCTGCCCTCAATTCATATATCCTTGAATCAGGGTGTGGTGCAATTTAGTATGTTTGAGGAACACTTGCAAAGACAAGACAACCTAGTATTTCACTAAAAGAATGTGCAGAAATTTAAAAATACTTCGTGCACACTCGGTTAATTTTGAATTCTTGAAAAATTCTAGGTTTTCTTTCATTTCAGACTGTGGTCACTGGCTATGCAGCATTTTTTCCCTATTCTAGACCTACAGTCATGACTCCTTCAAGAAGCTCTCTATGTTGCATTGAAGGCTCTTCAGGTGCTGAAGGACTCAGCTTAGTTACCTTAAGGCCCTCTCATGTATTAGATGCCAAACTCATCTCTTTTAAACCTGCTGTGAATAAGCCTGTGCATCACTTTTTGTGGTGTCTCCTGTTGCACAGGTGGCTGTTTGGGGCTGGGAATGACCATGCTGGGTCCCACTCTCTGCAAACACTGAGAAACACCAGCAAGCTCATAAATGGTCTTCCCGCAAATAAAAGATTAGCCATTATGGTCAATGACTTTTCTTGCTCGAGTCAGATTCTGCAGAAGATGATGTTGGATTAATTACAGCAATACATAATTATAGCAGCATGTCAAGTTGGCTAATATATACTCTTTCTGCTGCAGTGTCTCTTCCGTATCTCTGTGTTTATTCTATAAACTCCATCCAAGCCATTAACCACAAAAGAGATAGGCGGATAAAAAAAACCAACTGAAGAACAGTAACTCACATGGGATTTCTATCACAAAATATGTAGTGCTGTGCAAATATCTACACATGCTGAGAACCTCTATTGCTTGATTAGTAAGAACAGGTCAGCAGCTGGGATTGCAGGAAAATGAGGCATGATTCAGTGATTATTGATTTTATCTCTTCCCCCTGCAGGTATGTGTTCATTTAAGTTTTTTAAAGGACTCTCTGGCATTTTGATGAAGAGCAATATATGGACGTATAGGGAATTTAGATTATTAAGACAACTAATGGCACACAGCATAGTCACAGTAGTGATAGATAAAAACATGATCTCACTGTTATCTAAACCACAAAAGGCACCTAGTTAACAGAGTTTTTGATTTAATTTTTGCTATTGAATTGGAAGTGGGATATACACACACACACAAACTGGTTTTATTTTTGCAGAACATCTCATGGATAAGATTTTAGTTTTTTAAAAATCAAAACGGAACTATCTCTTATCTTGCTTCCTCTCTAACCTAGCTCCTGAAGTTGAAGAGGTTCCGACAGACATCCCTTATTTTTACTTACTTCACTATCAAAGTAATTTACAAATTGTTTGAGAGTTGTAAAAGCTAAGTGATTGGGATGCTTCTATGCAAGAAAGTAACATTGTGAATCACTGTCTTTCCTAATTTTGCCAGAGTCCCTGAGAAAAAGGGCTTCTAAGACATTTCAAGATTTATTTAATCTGTAACTAGTAAAATAAAATGTTCCAGAAAATATGTGTTTTCTAAGTCCTAAACTTTGTAAAAAATACATGAATAAAAAATAGATGGCAAGCTGTGCAGGAAGAGCAAACTGTTTTGTGTTTGCATAATACAAAACACATTTCTTTGAGCCTACCAAAACCATAATTTCCTCCAACGTTTTGTCTTGCATTTTCCCATATATGTAAGCTGATTCTTTCTCTTTTATCTAATCAAACAAAATTATTATGTTTTAAGCTTAGAATAGGCCTTCTTCTGGGAATCAGAGCTGAACAATGTAATAGGTACACAACACCTTAAAGGTACACGGTAGTTATAACAAACTAGTCAGAGAATTGCAGCAGGTGATACTCCAGTCATGTTGGAGGTGGTGGGGTTGCCATTAATTGAAGTAGGGTGCAGGCTTTATCCAGTGTTTCTGCTGTCTCCAGGGTTGTGCAACTGGTCACAGATGCAAGAGTTGCTAAATAGGGAAGCTACACAAGTTCCTTCGGGTCCGGTCTCACCTGTTTGTTGCCCCTCTCTTCCTCTTCAAAATGAAGTGATGATATTTTTTTTTTGGTGAAGGAAAAAACCTCTGATACAGTATTTTGCTTTTAGAACCTGCTTTCTAAGCACTCAGTCCTGGAGTTCCCACTTTCAACTTCATACAAACAGATATGTAAATCCAGGGGACAAGAACAAGAGGCTCAGACTTGGCACAGGTTTGCAATTTAGCTTGGAACTAAAAAGATACCCTAGCACTTAAGTTCTCACAAATAACAAAGATCATTAGCTTTAGTTTTATTTTCTTCCCTCATCAACAGCTATAGCTACTGTCCTCGCTATATTTAGTTGCCTTTATCTTCTCTCATAAAAGGCCCATCAAGATGGAAAAGGCCTTACTCAATCCCAGACATTTTTAGAGCAAAACTGTGCTATCATTGTGCCTTGCCAATAATCCT
>JANHGN010018951.1:7447-20242 GCA_024605025.1 Megaceryle maxima | reverse complement strand
AAAAAACCCATGAGCTTATAAAAAATCATCTCTTCATATTCAGCCTTTGGCATTACATGCAATTTATTTAAGTGACACACTTTTACTTCAGATGCAGAAACTGTTTAAATATTTAGTTCCTTAAGGGAGAAAAAAGAAAAAAAAAAGGTAAAGAAAAGAACAAACCAGAATAAAATTGCTCTACTTGCAAATGAAATCACATTTGGGACATCTTTGTTTTAAAGCTTGCAGTAACTGGGGCAGAATATGTTTGCTTTCAATTTCCTGCTATTAAGGAACATGGGTTTGACCCACTGCAGTTTAACTTTGCAAGGGTGTGCGACTGAACTAGGTGAATGATGGCAGATGATTACACAGAAATTAAGTTCTGGCTAGCTCTGCTGTTTGCTTGGTCCATCTCCTGTGGTTGAAGAGCCAAAGAGATTGCAGAGGGAGAACAAAAGCAGGCCAGGCTCTGCTTGGACAGCAAGAGACTGGGGAAGGAAAGCATTGCACTAGCAATAAAACAGCCATTTTAAAAAAGCATCCAATGGTCAGGTTGGGGTGCAAACCTCTGCACTTGCTGGGGCAAGTGCATGAGCTGTTTGCATAAGGAAGAGCAAAAAGTCCTCCTGGGACTGAGACAAAATGGAGAGCCCTGACAGGTCCCTAGGGAGGAAGCCTCACTTCCTGCTCAGCCCACCCCAGCCACAGTAGCTGTCAGGTATGTGGGAGAAGGTTCACAGGGTTCCCACTGGAGCACAGCCCAGCATCAGATCACAACAGGCTGAGAAGAGGCTTTCTCTTGGGTCTGCGAGCAAACTCAGACTCATATGGGCACCTCTGTACAGAGCTTTGATTCTCCTTGCTCATTCCTCCAGCTTCAGTGTTGGCTGTGCCATGACAGCTGCAGCCTCAGTGCAGGACAAGATACTACCTTAAATCAGCAATGCCTTGACAGCCATATCTTCAGTGCAGAACGCAACAATAACTTAACTAAGCAGCAAATTACTAAATCAGATGACAGCTCTGACAGCAGCCCAAGCTCTGCTGCATTATCAAGCAGCTGAATAAGCTGCCCTTTACCTTTTGTCATGGAGGAGAGAGCACAAAAGGGTGGGAGTAACCACTGTGGTAATAACCTCTTCCTTTGCATTACTGGAAGTGAATGTTTAGAGTGAGAACATGCTGTTTGCACTGCAGCAGAGATGAAAACCTCTGGTGGTGGTTTCTGAGCTGGCTCCAGATTTTGCCAGCTCAAATGTCTACCCTCATTTATGTTTCCACATCCCTCTTGAAAATCTTACACACCATGACCATGGCTTCAGCTGTCTCTCTGCACTACTAAGGTAGACAAAGTATTGCCAACCAGCTTTACTTCCAAACTTTGTTGGCCTCCTCCAGTGAGGAAAAAAGCCACCATAGAGCACTTGCATTGCCATAATCCAACTATCCCTTCTCCAGCTGTTAAGCTTCCTCCCAGACACTCCTCTCTGGGTGGTTATCTATGCTCAGTTATCTGTTTTGGCCATTTCCATGCTTAGCTATGTTTCTCTTTGTGCTAGACTTCCATGAAGGCAGAGTAGATGACTTCCAGAGTGAACCTACAAATCACAAACACCATCCTTAAAAAGATAAGTACACATGAAGGGATTTAAAAAAACCTTACCATGCAGTGTATATGTGGAGAGTGACTCAGTAACAGGGAAAAAAAAAAAGCTAAGTAGGAGATGGTGCTACCTCCAATTTTATCTTGGCTAAGTATGAAGTGCTCTTCTGCTTAGCTAGAGGTCTTAAGAACTCCATAAGGACTCCAAACTTCATGACAGTCTCATCTGAAAATCTGCCCAGCTGTCATTATCTTGAGATGGAAATCTTCTTTCCACCTCTGTCTTCCAAAACCTAAGCAAACTACTGTTCCTTAACACACCACTGAAAATAAGCAAATGCTAGCAATAAGCCTCAGTACCAGTACACTGTGGGAGGCAGCAGGCTGCAGACCTCTCACCCCACCTCTCCTGCTCCTGTCATGCAGGATATCTGAAACATCCCACATTTTAGGAAAGCTACCACTCAGAAAAAAATTCATAAAATATAGACTGCCAACTGTCACCTTCCTCAGCACGTCTTGTTTTGCATCCTTATTCCTGAAGACATTCATGGTCAAAACCTGGCCATGATACCAGCACATACGTAATTTGTTAGAATTCATCTTACATTGAGACCTCTGCTCCTGACGTGAAACAGTCTGAGGTGTGCCTCCTTTATGGGGTAAAGAGACTCACAGAGTCACAGAACTGTTGGAGTTGGAAGGGTCCTCTAGAGATCATCTAGTCCAACCCCCCCACCAAAGCAGTTTTGCTTAGAGTATGTTACACAGAATCACATTCAGGCAGGTTTTGAGTATCTCCAGAGGATACTTCACAACCTGGGAAGCTTGTTCTAGGGCTTTGTCACACTCAACCAAGCCAAATCAAACCAACCAACAAAAAAAAACCATGGTAAACCCCACAATTCTGGTAGGACAGTCATCTTCCATGTGGACTATCACTGTCACAGCAGCATTCCTGACAAAGAAGGATGGTCATGTTAGGTCTGCTCTTGTCAGTGCCTCATCAGATTTGGATGGTAGAGCTAGACAGTGGTTGTGGTCCTGGTAGCATAGCCAACAGCAAAATTTGACCTGAATAATATTTATTATAAATGGCAAAGAATCCTGTCTTCTCTGCAAGATCCAGAGAGTGCTTGAAGGGAGAAGAGGCATGCACAAAAATTAGAGAAGTTTTACAGAGCACCAGAAAGGATTCCTGTTGGTTCTCAGAGCACTGTCTCTATTTATGGCACACCAAGGCTCCTTCCCTTCTGGCCTTGCATAAAGGCAGCATTAGAGAGGGAGACAGGAAAGTAGAGAGTGTCTGTTCATGCTTGCCAGAAAGGGTCTGTTCATGCTTGCCAGAAAGCACAGAGTCCTATCAACAGCAAAAGAAACATGTTATTATCACTCATTAATGGATTAGGAAACATCTACGATTGTTTTCTGTAGAGAATGTGGATTATGGACCACGTGTTGATCTGTTTCACCCTGGCCAGCGCATGAGCGCTTCTGAGAGGCATAAGGCTGGCCAGAATGCTCAGGGTACATTCCTTGACTGCCTTGTTCGCCACAGAGATGCAACTCATCTGGGGTGTGTGACATTCCCTTCCATCCTGTGTGAGTCATTTTTCATTGCTATCAGCTATCCCTTGACTGCTTGAGATGACAAAAGGTGCTTGGGGAAGAAGGTGTGAGCTTCAATCCCAAGGACTAAAATTTAGCAATATTGAATCTGAGCGGTAAGTTTTAAATGTGCACAGAAGCGTAATGGAGGATGACCTCTATGAAGATGTTATTTTCTGCCTTAGGCAGATGAAAAATCAACAACTGAAAAGCATGTTTTGAGAATAGCTGGTTGTTAACAACTCATTGCACTCTTTCAAAATGTTGTCTTGAGCAAGAAAGCATTTCTGTCCTATGAATACCCTTCTTTTAGGCCTTCTCCCTCCAACAACCCAGTTCTTCAAGTCTACCTCTACACTGGTATTTCAGCGATGTTCTGGTTTTAAGCAGTGTGTACAGGTGAGTTAATTCAGCCCCAAAGACCTCAGGCAGCCTGCCAAAGTTATGCTAATTAGTTGGCTAATCAAGGCATATGTTAACTTTATAGCAGCATTTACAGACTCCTTGTATCAACAATAAAAATTCTGCCATGTGAAGCTGGAGATTGTATATGGTAAGAGATTAGTGTGTAAAAAAAAAAGATAATTAATTGATCAGAAAGACTCCCAAGTTAATAGCAACCAGATCAAATCAAGATTTTATTACAAATGGATTCTGAACAACATACTCCTTACCAACTGAGCTACGGGCAATAATTTGAAATTCAAGTGAACACAAACTCAGATCACATTTCAAGGAAAATTTCCATATGGAAAAAATGTGGAGAACTGCTGGCAAGTAATGGATGTATTGAGGGCTAGTAAGATTCTGAGCTGGAAAATGTATGCATGGCAGTGGTGAAATTTCCAAACCTGAGAGGATTAAATCTAACTGGATTTAAAATTGCTGATAAAAAGCCCTAAGTTTCAAGACAAATGAAACCATATTTCAGCAGAATCCTCTCCATCACCACATTATTTCCGTAGCTAAGAAAACCACTGAAGCAACAACATATTTATGAGACTTTACTGATTCAAACTTGCGTCGTACACTGCTGTACCCCTGGGATTTTCAATTTTGTGCAGTGCTGTCCCACATATTTTCCATTTAGCTTCTGTTGACATATGTCAACCTTTAAGATTTTGTTTTTCTTCTGCATGTTGAACACTGTCCCATTTATGCATCATTAGGGAAATTTCAAATTTTTACCAGCAAGTAGTCTTCATTGACTGAAAATAGTAAGGGTCATATGACACAACATTTTCTCCTGGCTTGAGATTCTTCCTTTAAACTTGATCAGCCTTATTTTCTAATCTAGAGCACCAACAGATTGATGGAATGCAGCAGCAGAGAGGCCCTAATCAGATTTTAGACCAGACCACCTCTCTTTCTCCACTCCAACCCCTCCCCCACCCCCTCCCATTTTTGTAATTTCAGCTTCTTATCTTAAATCACTCATGCCATCTGTAGGGGAATCCAAATCTACCTGAAATCAACAGAAAACTTTTTGCTAGCTTCATTGTTCCTGCACAGCCTCCACTGCTGGGCAAGACTTCTGGAAACCCTTCTTGAGTAGGACATACCATGGGTAGAGTTTGTTAGGCAGCTTTTTCTTTAGCACAAAACAGGTTGTAAAGAACTGGTTATTAAACAAATGAAGCTATAAATGCTGCTAACCAAATGTTTGGCATACACAACCCTTTCCAATTACATGAGTGTTCTGAAGACACAGCAAAATGATGCACCACACACACACGCTTTCAAATCAGAATACTTATCTGCACCTCTCCAATTAAAAAACACAGTCCATACTCAACAGCTAGTACAGAAGTAAAAACAGCTGTATGAAAAGAGATGCATCAACATGGAGACCCCTTTACAAATCTGCTTCATGTGGACTGCTTTACAAAGATGATGAGTTGACACAGAAGTCAAAGTTTGTGAACGAGCCAGAAACCACTAACGTTTTGGGACAGTTAGCCTCTAACAAGGAAATTAAGGTGAAACATACTTTGAAATTAAGTAACCCTGTACTCTTCTCATGCAAAACCCCTTTCAAATTGCTCTGGGTAAATCTTCTCTGAGTCTGGTTCAGTCTGAAAATCCTCATGTTTCAGTACTTAAGTCTATTTCAGTCAACCTATTGGTACATGCAAATAAGGTAACTACAGTTCACTGATTTCAGAATATAAATTATCTAAAAGGCTATATTTTGTTTGCTTTTAATTGCATATGTTCATATTTTTGAAGGTCATATATGAAGTTGTACAACTTCTTTACTAAAACCAATGCCTTGAACTTAATGTGCCATAGTCCTTTAAACTGCTCTTCAACAGATCAAAGCATCTGGTAGATAACAGACATGCTTTAGGAAAGCTGTAAGAACTAAGTACAAGGTCTTGTTAAGTCATTTTTATCCATGTGCCCCTAGAGAGGCTACTGCAGATTTGAAAGCTTGCCCTACCACAGTTCCACTGAAATAGGATAAAGCCATGAATGCTCATTCTGCTTTGATTATCACCACATATGGCGACTAAGCCATGGTCCAAGCTAACAAACCAAAGGGATTTTGTATCAGCCCACACTACCCACTTATATCATCACTGCACCTTTCATGGCAAGCAAAAAATTAGTGAGCAGGCAGGTGGCTACTGTCCCATGAGTCAGTGTAGCTGTGGCACATTGCATTCGCACTGCCTCCCCACCCATGTCCACTGGAGTTGTATGATTCAAGCCAGCTATTAAGAGTACAAAACAATTATTCTTCCTGACATCATCCCAGCCTCAGACTGTGAGAGCTTCCTTTTGCCCTGACTCTGCCTCACTGTTTCCTCCAACCACTTCCCAGGCTTCATCTTATGACAGTTTCAGGGTGGAGTAACACCAGTCCAGAACAACCAAAAATGCTACACATTTTAAAATGATTAATATTTGTTCCACCTATGACCAAGGAATGCCCAGTTCTAGCAATGCAAGTCTGGATATTGCTATACACCTGATCCTGCTCTGTTGCATTTCAAAAAAAAGTTAATAACATTTGAAGGCTTATTCTAACTTCTGTGACTGGATGGTCCTGCAGCAGGTATACAGTTGTAAATTCTAAAAATATGTCCAAAAGAGTGAGAGTTAATCCAGAAGGCTGAAATTAAGAATCTACCCCACATTTTACATCCTCCTCCCCTTCATCCATGGTAGAGGAGCTGACTTCTTGCCTAGAGTTAGACCAAGACTTGTAGAAACTTCAGCCTGTCAATCACAACCATTAAAAACTGGTTTAGGCTTGAGTTTTACTGAAACTAGTATGCAAAGAGACAAGATGTTTTTGTTCTTTGGCATGCCTGTGGAGTCTATCAGTAGCAATGCTGTCTACTGAGCAACAAGATGTATCTGCTTTCTTTATTCTCTACGTTGTCTACTTATGATATTGGGACAGAAACTGTATCTTATAACAGGCTTATATAATTCCTTAAATCCAATTTCCAATCTTAATTAGGGAAGCAATGATGAACTATTAATAGTATTCAGAGCAGCATCAATCTATCCCTGCTGTATCACTTGAGTGGTTTCAGGAACTAGACCACCAGGGAAAATAAAGACAATTTGAGTTTTGAGAGAAATGTCAGAACAAGAGCTTGGGATCTGCATTCCTGCGACAGCTTGTGACTGTGAGAAATCCCATGGGTACCAAGGAAAACAGGAGAAGATGGGACGGTGGACCTATTCTCAATCTGATAAAGTAAAAGAAGTGCACAGGACATCATAGGATTCAGACCCCGCTGCTGAGTGTGTGCTTCAATAAAAGTAACTTAAACACAAACTGAAAAAGGCTTGTGTCAAACAGGAGTTTGGGTATCTTGCCTAATAATACAGAAATGGAATATACCCCACTCTGCTACCATCCTTAAAGAGCATTTTCCCATTCCCTCGTGGGAGTCAGGCTGGACCAGGAATGGACTGCATGCACCAGATGTCAGATACCAATGATGTTTTACTCGGTTAAGAAGACTCTAATAAAAAGCCAAAATGCTGAATATGTAATTGCTACTAACAAAACAAAGCTGTAGTTATACTCCTTAGAAAAAAACACAAGACTGTACTATGTGTGGCCTCAATGTTTTGACTGAGTATACAGTTATCTGCTGGAATAATAATCAAACTGCTTCATACAGGGCACCATAAAGATTTCATTCTCACTGAACTATAAAATTAGTCAGAGGAAGCCCTGAATCTTCAAAATGGAATGTCTTCTGCAGAAATTAACTGCACCGACCATGCTTTAAATTAAAAACAAGCAAATAACTACTTTTTCAATTCTGAAAGGAATTGCTGAAACATTTAGTGAGGTGGTTGTATCTTTAAAAGCTTTCACTAAAATCACATGGTAATATCCTGAGGAAAACCAAAGGCTTGCTACTTTTTTCCCTCTCAATAATACTGGTTTACAGCTCAACAACACAAGGGTGGAGGAGGAAATTCCTTTATTCTCACCTTCCAAAAAAAAAAAGTTCCTTTTCAACAAGGTTTAGTACAATGAGTTTGTCATCAACTGTTTTCAGGAAACATCTCACATTTTTTCCTTCTATGCAAGAGTTTGATCCCAGCAGGTTGACTTACTTTTTTATAATGAAAAAAACAAAAGCCATATATGTGAGAGACAACAGAGTGGTAAAAGCCATGGTCACATAAGAACTCAGAAATTCCACTGTACAGTAAAAGTAGCCACAAAATGCTCACAGAATATGCAGGCAATGTATAAACACAAGACATGAGCAATCTGGATTTGAAAGTGAGACTTAACCAAATAACATTAACAGAAGTAGCAAGCAGCAACTGCTTGCTCTGTTTTGACAGAGTGCCAAATTTACCACTGCAACGAGGGAGAAAATACCAGCCCACGGGCAGGATTCCCACTGTAAGCATGGACTAACTGGGATTCCTAAGTATCTTTTTAGTTTTGGTTGTTAAAAGGTGCTGTGAATAAACTGGCTTCTAGCAACAAGCAACAATTTAAGAAGAAAAAATAAACCTTAACTCTAACTAATTTCCTTTAAGAAATTTTCTCCAGTGAAAAGCTATTTCTGATGCAGCTTTCTGATGCTCCTTCTCTTGGTCACTTCCACTGATGGCAAGAAAGCCAACTGCTGCTCTTGCTTGGAAAGCTCTGCTCTGTCTTTGAAATAATCAGTGGTAATGAAGTAAGTCACAGCTGTTTCGGAAAAAGGAATGCTCTAGAAAGAAACAGAAAAGCATGGCTGAATTGTGCTTTGTTTTTGTTTTTGTTTTCATTAATCCCCGAAGAAGCTTGTGTCCAGTGAGATCATGAAGCTTTCCTCCCCAAAACCAGGTTACTACTCTTCATCTACCCTTTGTAAGAGAAAGCAGCACTGAGGGAAAAGACTGGGAGTAAGGCAAAGCCTTCAATGTCTCCTCCCAGCTTCGTGTTCTGGAAAAACACGAAGTGTTATGCATTCTCTGTATACATATCTGATGTTGAAAATACAGATACAGGATACATCAGCAAAATGAAAAGACTTGCCTGATAACTGCATTTCAGAAAGGCTTTTGTGAAAGTAGGCAGTACCTCAGGAGCAAAATTATAATTCAGTCAAGCTGGTCTAAGGTACCACACAAATAATTTTGTGGTGAATCAGACTGAAGAACTGCCATGGTGACAAGGGTCAAAATCTTCTTTTCTGCCACACCACCAGATCTGTATTAACTCTTCAGCATCTGGGGCAGTTACTGACATTCACTGGTGCAAAGATGGCAGCAGAATTTGTTTCAGCTGATAACCTTCTCAAGGGTTCTCCTACTGCTCCTGACACATACCAAGTTACTTTTAAAGTAATACATCTTATGTGAGCAAGAAACCATTATCAACAGAGTGCTTCCCTGAAGAAAATGAATCAACCTTCTTCTCAATCTCATATACCTCAGATTGTGATCAGAACTAGGAAGGATTTCTCATACTTACACTTTACTCGTTTACAGTATCACAGAATCATTCAGGTTGGAAAAGACCCTTGGGATCACTAAGTCCAACCATCACCCTACTCTACAAAGTTCCTTGACACCCAGTGTCAGCAAACACTTCAAAGAGAAGCTAAAGAACTAAAAGAAGAAAAGTTTTGAGGGGGCTGCAAAACAAGAAAATGGTTAAAGGTGAAGAGAGGGACAACTTGCCCTGCAGAACAAGAGACTGGGGACACTGGCATTCAGGAAGGAAAGGGGTGACAGTGCAAATTTGACCTGGAATGGAAAATATGCTGGTGCAAGAAATGTTTGCTCCCACAGAGCAGGGATGTGAGCCAACACCATTGCCTTGGCCAAGCTGACTCCCCAAGTCAGTCCTCTGAGCAGTTATCTGCTCCAGTGGAATGATGCTACCCCCATCTCCACACCTCCTTCCCATCACAGACGTCAGGAGAAGTATGAGCCTGCTCTACAGTTTCATGGACAATTATTTTTTTGTTATCTTTGCAATAGCCAAACCAAAGAAACTCTGTCAACCCTGTCACAGACTGCAGGAAGTACTGAGAAAGACTAATAACATATTTTGCTGTTCATCTGTGTTTGTTAGTAGAGAGCAAAATCATAGGGTGATGTCTTGCCAAACCATATCCATTGGCATTACTGAAAGCTTGGGTCTTGGGTTTGAATGATTTGGTGTTTTGGAGGAGGAGTAGATTTTATCAGAGCTTTTCAGAGACGGGTATAAACCTCAGCTTTTGAACAAGAACAACAAAGGCTTCAGAGAAGTCATTCTTTCAGACTCTTCTGATCTTCACAATACACTCTAAATGTTTTTGTCAGTTTTCAACTCTTCATCCCAGGAAATGTTCTGAAACTTTACAGACTTAAAACCAAAACACAAACCAGTTAACAGGCCCAAATTTGTTATAAATTAAACTGCTCTTTAATTAAATAAGAAAGGACTTTACTCATTCCTTAGGACTTCCTGTGAACTGAAGAAGAGTGTGGGTTTAGTATTCCTATGAGACATTTTTTCTGTGGAAAAATCTACATCATCTATTGCAAGATCCATGTCAAGCCCACATAATCCAAGTAAATCTGAATATACTATAAAGAGTAAACTTCAAATACTGTTCTACAGCATGAATTATTACTGTTTGCTGTTTTGAAGCTCACTGATGTCCAGCAACAGAATACACACATAAACTCTGTTTCACAAACCCAAAGCTAACCATATGGCCCAGCATCTAGTCCCAAAAACGGAATGCAACAGAGCAGTACAGGCCTCTTTCCATACTGCCCAGCTACTTAAAATGATCAAGGTTCTGACTAGGAGGAGCCTGGGAAATTTTGTCAGCATGACCCTCTACAATGTATTTCTTCTGTTGCTAGAGTCTACCACTAAATCCTTAAGGAATTAAACTATCAAGTCACTACAGAATCCTGGCATCATGCCTAGTTAAGTCAAGTCCTCCTGCCGTGAAAGTGGGTCGTCTTTTCTTCTTTAAAAAATTCATGTATCCTATTTCAAACTCACATTTGCCACAGTAAGAACTCCTAGACCTGCAGTGTCTCCTTTTTTATTTCTCTCCTTCTCTTCTGTCTCCCAAGGAAATTAAAGTATTCATTAGATTCACCAGCTAGAAAGAAGATTTAAATGGCAGCTGCACTCTAACTGATGGCTGATGCCAGTGGGACGTTGGGCAAAGCATATGTGCAGGCATTTTAACTACAGAGTCAGTCCCCATCTAAAAACCATCTGACCCACTGTGCACTGCTGTTACACCCCCACTAACCTCACAGATCCTCACCACCTAAGACTGCATAGCTGAATGAACTGATAGAGCACCACAGAGGTAACTCAGCATTTTGGTGTTCAGATGTTCACTCTCCCAGTCTGAACCAGCAGCTACACCTGTGCCTGGAGGACACAATCCCTCTAAGAAAAGGTATGAACAGAGACCTCTGGTCTGATATTTCATCCTTTTTCTGCAGAAGTGTAAGCATCTGCAGTGAATAAAGCTCTGAAGAATCAATCCCTCCCATGAAACTAAAAGGGGGACACAACCTCAGCCTGACCCTGCCATCTTCCAGAGACCATGCACTATAGTGCGAGTACTGTCTATGCATCATAAGGGTAACATAAAGGCAAAGGTGGCACATGTTACATTGGTAGTGGTGCTTTAGTCTTTAATTATCTCAGATTCTCTGCATCTGCAGATGAATACTTCTGGCCGATGCAACTTGGCCACAGCTCCAAATGCCAGCTGGCTCTCAACTTCATGAATGCTGGCATAATCCTCCTTCTTCCACACTCACCACTATTTTTAATACAAAATGAGTTGTTGATATGACAAATTTTTTTACATATATTTTTGGGGTTTTGCCTGAGTTGCTTACCAGTGCCTAACATGATGACAGACAGATCCACTATAACATCTGCACCTGCAGGATCCTGTTTTTATTTTCCCTTCTGCAGAAACATGTCCCACAGGCATGAGAAAAGCAATGCATAAAAAATACCGTACACATTCTCCTCTGCCCCCCACAGATATACAGGCAGTTAGTGATCAGTTGGCAATATCCTCTTAGTCTCTCTTGGAAAGTCCATTTTCACACTGCTGAGAATATAGGGTGTTGGCTCGATTTCCCTTCAGAAAGCTCATGATAATCCAGAGTCTTGGAGCATGCAAGAGAACAGTCTTATCATCCTTTTCTTCCCAGAAAGAAAACAGGTTTCCAGTTCGAGATGGTTTAATATAAACCACAGCCAGCTCATCATGGAGAAGTCATGTCCTGTACCCAGGCCAGCAGAATGCACTGACTTGCCAGAGTCAACAAGAACAGTAGGCAAGATATCCCTGAGAGCTGAGCTTCTGGGTTTCCCACATATCCCACAAGAAGCAGAGAAGAACAAAGGATTTTTGCTGTCAAATTGTTACTGCTATACAGATGAAAGCCCTAAATTATGGAGAGGCCTTGGTAATGAATGAGAGGCAGATCAGGTTAAAAAACATTTTTTTGGAGCAGAAGGCATCTCATGACATCTGACAAAAAGTCATGAGAAAGAAACTCCCCTACAAGAAACAGTAATTCTGACAAAGTCTCATTTCAGCACAGCTGATTCTGAAAGACTGTTTTATGTACCAGTCATTCCTAGTTTGGCTCAATCACCAAACACTACTTAAGATCCAGCCAATGACCCTGGCTACAGTCATACCTTCACCCACCTCCAAGAAATCAACAAAACCTCTGTGGGATAAACTGCCACTCAAAGCTAAATTCTGGGAAGTCCTGTTTATGTGCCAATAGTTTCACAATCTGGCTCTGGAACTCTCTAAATAAGCTGGTAGCTGTTGTCAGCTTTGCAGCTGTTGTCAGCAACAACTTCAGATGTGATTTTTTTCCCCCCAAGACCGATCCTCCTAAAAATTTTAAAATTACTTGACCTCTCAATTGCTATCTCTAAATTAATTAGATGTAAGAAAAAATTTTCCAGAAGCTTAAGTGCTTAAAATACATCGTGAGAGCTGTTGTTGGTTTACGGCAGAGGCGGGTGCCCAGTGAAGACTACATGGAAAGCAGTACTGAACTACCACCTGTGACAGTTGTCTCTACACAACTAAACAGCCCCAAAAGCCCTATCC
>JANHGN010018950.1:23955-38748 GCA_024605025.1 Megaceryle maxima | reverse complement strand
GGCTGGATGCCCTTTGGCCAGGAGCAGCCAGGTTTTTTTCCCAGCCCTATCCAGGAAAAAAAGAACTACAAAAAAAAAACCCCAAAAAAAACAAACGAAAAAAAACCCAAAACCCAAAAAGCCCCAAACCCCAACAACCCACCCCAAGCCCCATAACGAGCTGGCTGTAGCGAAGCGGTGAGGAGGCGGCAGATAAGAGGCTGGAGCCCGCGCCGAGGCCTCACGGAGATGAAAGGCGATTGCGAGCGAGCCTCCCCATCCCCTGCGGACAAAAGAGCTCCTAAAATATTAACGAGGCCCCGTGCCGCCAGGTCCCCCGGCCCCCAGCGCCGGCAGAAGCAGGCGGTACCCACGCTACCGGCCGAGGGGTCCCCGGGGGGATGGAGGCACAGTGGGGGGCAGTGCAGGATGCTCATTAATTACTTTCCGCACTCAGTGATGGCAAACCTGCCCCCCGCTTCCCTCACCACCCCGGGGAGCCGCTGCTGCTCGACCCTGGGCGAGGGAACTGCTGCCTTCCCACCAGCTCAGCATTTAAAGAGCACAAAGCAGGAGGCCGTGCTGGGGAAGGTGGCCCCTCACTGCCATCTTGGTGCCCTTGGGTATGGCCTTGTCTTCCTGACGCACCTTGGGGTGAGCAGGAGTGACAGCCGGTGCAGCTCACTGAGGTACTTCCATGCCAGCTCCTTGGTGGGGAAAGCAGAGGGAACAGTGCTTAGTTCTGGATTTTTTTGTGTCTGCATGTGGTTCATGCAGACCCCAGGCTGTGGACAGGGTCCCCAGGGTTGGGAAGCAGGGTGCCCTGTGGGAACAGCTCAGCCCTGAGTGCCACCCACACCCAGGACATCCGTGCTGCTCCTGGGGCTGCACTTGCCTCCTGCCCAATTCCTGGTGCTGGGGACCCTGCTGCACCCGTCTCCCCAGGTACCCTTCCCCACAGGCAGTGTCAGCTGCTCCAGTGGCTGAGCTCAGTCCCCACCAGTTCCCATCCTCAGTGCCCAGGCTCTGAGTCTACTGTCCCTTGTCCCCAGCCTGGGCTTCATATCTCCTGTCTGGGGAGGACCGACACTTGCAGGGTACTGTGATACTGGCACCCAGACCCAGCACCCTGGGGACTCGAGGTGACTGGTGGCTGGGTGGCACAGCCATCGCCCTGAGTCCCCATGGCTGATCCGTTCCCTCCTGACTCTGTGGCCCAGATCAGGCAGAGCAAAGACCTTTTGTCAAAGGATGTCAGGCTTCTTCCCGCGAGGAAAGGTGATGTTCCTGCTGCTCCAAATCTGCTGCTGGGTGCTGGAAGGGAGGAGGAGCGAGATAATTACAGCTCCCGTCGCTGGGTCCGGAAGCGGGTCCACACGCAGCCGTCAGATTGGGGGATTTGCATAGCACAGATGGCAGCCCAGGAATTTCAAAGCATCCCCGGTGCCGCGGCAGCTGAACGGCTCGGTGGCCTCATGCAGCTGCCGGAGGCGAGCTGAGCTGCCCCAGCGTCCAGGGCCCAGCAGCCAAGAGAAGGACACATGGCACAGCATAGCATGGTATCTCCCCACCACCCCCCAGGACCACTGCCCATGATCCAGGGTGGGCACCAGGCAGCTACGGGTGGTAGCCATGGGGCCATGGCAGCAGAGGGGGGGATGTGGGGGCTCTGGCACCTGCCTGCAAGGAGCCGCACGGAAGGGCTCCTGCAAGGACTGGAGGGCATGACATGTGAGAGACGGCAGGAGCTAAATTTACACCGCCGTGAAGCAAGCTGCCTCCAAGGAGACGTGATCACAGGCTATAAATACCTGCAAGGAAACAACGGGGACAGAGGCGGTGAATTATTCACGGGTGCAAGATGGCAGGACATGGAGCAAGCCAGGCTGGGGAGGGGGGAGCTGGCGCCATGGGGGAACCCTCAGCTGGAACCCAGCCATGGGCTGCTGGGACAGTCAATGCCAGGCCACCCCACGTGTCAGGAGCTGGCAGCTCCTCAGCAGAGGTGCAAAGGCCACAGCAGGATGCACCAACCCCGACTGCACCCCAGCCTGGTGCTGCAGAGCCCCGATGTGCCTCCAGCTGATGGCTGGCACTGGTCTGCCTGCAACAATCCTTGGCACCAGGCTGCTGGGATGGCTGTGGACAGAGAGGGATAGCTGGGCTGGGGGTGCTCCTGACAGTCAGAAGGTGGTGGGCAGGTCTAGCAACGCTCATCCTGGTCTCGACTATACAAGAGAAGATTGCAATAGACGATGTCCTGCATCCCCCGTGCCGGGGGCACCCCACAGCCTCCCCTGTATCGCTCGGTGCTTTCCCAGGAGCTGCTGAACAGTCACAGCAGCAGGAGGAGCCTGTCTGCAACTTCAGCAGACACTTGGGGGGAGGATTTGGGGCACTGGAGCATCGCGGAGAGCATCTGCTCTTCTGGGGAGTGGCGTGAGAAGCCTGCTTTTAAAGATAATAACAAATAGTAACTAAAAAACACTACTAATAGCAGCTTCCTCATTAAAAGGAGTGCCCGTGCCCGGCCCCGCTGCCAGTTCGGGCCGCAAGGAGGGCCCGCAGCCGGCGGCGGGGCAGCGGGACCGGCCGCACCGCTTTGCTCGAGCCGATGCTGCCATCCCCTGGCAGCGAGCGGAGCGGAGCCCGCGATCCCGCCCGGGGGGACGAGGGACCAGGGGTCCCGCTGCCCAGCCCTACCCCGCGGAGGGGGGGGGGTGAAGAAGAGGTACCCCCCTTGCTAGGGTTGGGGGGGGGATTTCCTATTTTTAGTCCCGCTGGGGAGATCTTTCCTGTTTTCAGCCGTGGTTTTTTTTACCCACCCTGAGAGATGCAATGGGCTGAGCAGTGCCCAGTCGGGGCTCCCTGTTGTCCCCCAACCCCCTCCCCCTTGTCCTCACTCCCCCCTGGCTCCCAGCATCCCCATCTTGGGAGTCATAGAACAGAATTAAAGAATCAGTTCGGTTGGAAGAAACCTTTAAGATCATCAAGTCCAACTATTACCCCAGCACTGCCAGGGCACCACCCTCCAGGGGTGGGGACTCCCCCACTGCCCTGGGCAGCCTGGGCCAGGCCTTGACAACCCTTGCAGGGAAGAAATTGTTCCTCAGCTCCAACCTCAACCTACCCTGGTTCAACTTGAGGCCATTTCCTCTTGTCCTGTCGCTTGTTCCATGGGAGAAGAGACCAAGAAGAGCTCCCCTTTGTGGCCTGCTTCTCTCACAGCTGGAAAGTCCAAATTTGGCCCAACAATTCCCACCCAAGTGATAAATGCCCCTTCGACATGGGGGTCAATCTGCTTCCCCCATGTCACCCCAACCTGCCTCTTCCCACATCCCTGCCGCCACTGTCAGGGGAACTTCTGCCCCACAACTCAAGAGGCCAGTCACAGCATCTCTGGTGTGACAGGTACCCAGTGTGCCACAGCCCCACTCAGAGCAGTGTCCACAGGCTCCTTGCTGCAGGAGGCCTGGGAATAGGTGTTCCAGCACCCCCCACTCTGCTCCTGGGCAAAGACACAGGCAGTGAGGATGGGACTGTCATGCCTGGCCAGGGCTGAGGGGACTGTGAGCTCTGGGGCCAGCACAGGGCAGGGACTTGTGCAATCCCAGCCAACCAAGCAGCTCAGCAGAGGCAGCACCAGCTCTGTCTCAGCCCACAGCCCTTTGCAGGCTGCAAGGAGGAGATGGGTCTGTTCTTAGTCCTTCTTGGAGAAGCCCTCAAACTTCCAGCGGTACCAGAGGCAGGCAGCCTCAGGGCAGGATGGCTTCTCTTTAAAAGAAGCTTCTGGATTGGGTTTCTTCCCTTCTGTGAAGGCTCAGCCTGCACCATTTCACTTCAGGGGTGGATTAGGCATGAAAGGGGTATGAATGCAGCACATCCCCTATTTACAGAGAGTTTTGAGGACTCCTGCTCTTGGCCCCAGCTTCAGCTCCTCTCCCAGCAAACAAAATTGCAGCAAGAGTCATAGAGGCTGAGTTACAGAAAGAAACCCCACAACTAGAGCCACAAAGCAGTTTTTACTGTGGCTGTACAAGCAGATTCTCCCTCAGTACCTGCTCTCAGCTCCCTGTGACCCCATTTAGGGAAACTGGCCCCACAGCTCTTGGTGGCAAGTAAAGCTGAGGAATGCTCCACAGCATCTACTGGTCTTCAAGCCAACAGCAAAAGCAAAGCAACACCTTCCCCTGCCTGATGTGCCACTGCTCCCTCTCCCTGCCCCAGGTGGTGTCCCTCACCTAGAACTAAGGTGAGGGCCTTGGGTTAGCAGCTGCCATGTAGCCAGCCCAGAGCATTGCTGTTACTCAGCCAAGGGCTTGGTCAAGAGGACATCTCTGCTTAGATGTTGATAATGCAGCTCAGTCAAGGGCTGCGACAAAGGCAGACCAGCAGAAAGTCAAGTTTTCCAGGAGAAATAGAGACACAAAAACAAGGAGAAATGGGGCCAAGCAGCCTGAAGGATTAAGAATTTCATGCAGTTCATGGTATAGAAGTCAAGTCACCTTGGTAGGACAGGAGCTCATTGCTGCTGCATGAAAGGAACCAGTCAAAACAGGAGAGGTTCAAGTCCCACAGCAAAGCCCTTTTAGCAACTCCCTGAGGCATGTCTCATGTCATCCCCACACATGGCACACACCCTTAGCACAGGACTCAAGGTGCTCCCAGGTCTGCTCTTTGCTGGGGCTGAGCTGGAGCCGCACCAACCTCCACACACCCAGCCAAGCCCACTTCTTCTTTGGAGGAGGGAAGTCTTACAAATAAGCCTCTGGCCAAGGAGTGTGGGTGTCCTGGTGGGTGCCTTACAGAGGCCAATGTATCATTTGTGAGTGGAGTTACTTGTCCAGAGCAAGATTTGACAAGAAGCAAGATTTTAGTGTTTGAATAGAGTGCCAATGCTTACCGGTCATACATCACCCCAGAAGGCTGCATTGGAACTGTTACCCCACAACGAACTAAATAAATTCACTCAGCAAATGCCAACCCTCCCCTGAGGTGTCCAATGTGGATTTGGAGAAGTTCCTACAGCTTTCCCATCAGCATTTTAAGAGGGGATTGTGAGTTGAAACACTGAGTATTTTAGGACAGGAAAACACTTAGAGGGAGCTTTATACAAGAGATAAATCCACCAGAGTCAATCCCAGCCGCTAATTCAGCGAGAGGAAGGCGCAGCACAAGCTGCCGACATTTCGCCAGGGCCCGAGGCGCCAGGGCCGGGCTGTGCACACACCTTTATCTGGGTGGCCTGCTTAGTTACAGCAAACAGCCCAAGCATATCCAGGAGCAGGCTGTCACCACACCGTCCTGCGTCACCCTGCTTACCCTTCTTCACCAACTGTTCTGCTTGCTTCCATGAAAATCAGAGCTGTTCTCCTGCAAGGTGTCAGCCAAGGTGTTGGGGGAGGTGGGGGGGAAGGGGCAGATCAGGGCAGCCATGCATGGAATTAGCAGGAGGACAGCAGATGGGATGTTTCAGAGCAGCTTTCCTCCAGCTGAGCAAGGCCTTGAGCAACCTGGTCTAGTGGGACCACCCACCTAGTGGGAGTTGTCCCTGCCCATGGCAGGATAGTTGGATCTTTAAGGTCCAATCCAACCCAAACCATTCTACGATTCTGTGTTGAGCTGACCCCTCACACACCCCCCAAAGAGCTACCAACCGTGTCACTGAATCAAATTGCAAAGCTCTGAGTCAAGATTAAGAAAAGAAAAAGTCACACTCTCAAGCTGTATGAGAGTTACAGTAACACCTGCTAAAGCTGGCTCAAGGCAGGGAGATCAAATCTCCCAAGAACCACAATCACCAGGGAAGCCTCAAAAGGTGAGCAGGCAATCAGAGAATCACAGACTGGGTTGGGTTGGAAGGGAACTTTAAAGGCCATCTTGTCCAACCCCTCTGCAGGGAACAGGGACATCTGCAACTAGAGCAGGTTGCTGAGCCCCATCAAGCCTGACCTTGAATGTCTCCAGGGATGGGGCATCAACCACCTCCCTGAGCAACCTGTTTCACCACCCTCATAGTAAAGGACTTCTTCCTAATGTTCAAATGATTTAGACACAATACACTGTTTTGTTTAAGGAGATCAGAAGCCTCTGCAATGGTACCTCTCAGTTCCCGTTTGCTCCCTCAGACCAAGAAGTTGAAGCTTGTCCCCATCTAGAACACCATCATTGGCCCTTGTTTCCATCTTGCCACCAGCTGTGGTGGTCTAAGGCTGGCTTGTTCCTCTCCCCAAGCCTGCTCAACCCAGATGCCTCCTTCAGTGATGAGAGCAGGAATGAGATGCTGTCTGCTGGAGTTGTCTCCCGAGCCACTTCCAGGAGCTGGGGCTGGGTGAAGGCAAGACCATGCTGTTTCAGCTGGATAAGAGGACCACAGCCCTGCAGATCAGAGGGAAATTACTGGCATGACGTCTGTGTCTTCACACCACCTTGTATCAGAGGAACCTGGAAAAACACACACTTAAGAGCTTACATTCCCAGCAGCCACTGCTGAGACAATGGGCAAACCCCTGCAGCACCACACACAAGACTGTGCCTGTAGCCGAGAGACCACCAGCACCACAGCTTCACACCCTGCCACCTCCCCTCTGTCCATGAGCTCATCCAAGTTTAAGACTCTGGTCTCTGTAACATGGTTCTGGTTACTACACTTTCCACTCCCTTCCAAAACTTTGCTCCCAGTAGATGTTCCCCAGCAGCACAGACATGCTGCTTTGCACCTTGGGCTTGTAACAACAGCCTGAGAGTGCACAGCAGTCCTTGTCTGGGCCTGTTATCAGTACCAACTTATGAAGGGCATCCCATAACTCAAAAAAAAAAAAACAAAAAAACAAACCCTTAAATCTTCCAAAGTAGGTTGGCTTCTAAAAAAAAAAAAAAAAGGGTAGTTATGGAAAAGCCCTACAAAATTTTCAATCTTTACAGACTGTAAATTCATCAAAAAGAAGGTGGAGCAAGGCAGGCTCTCGGATGAGGGCCAGGGCCCCATGACACAGAATGTCCTCCACCAGGCTTTGGAAGCTGCTCCCGTGGCAATTGCCTTCAGTTAAGGAGAAAAGGAAAAAAAAAAAGTTTCCATCACAGGCATCAATCACCAAGGAGTTTCTAGGGCAGAAGTTTAACAGTAATTCTGGTTTAACATCAGCTCTAACACGTGATGTCATTCCAAGTCACCCAAGTTCCCTCTGACTGTTCCTTGCTGACCATCTAGGAGAAGCTCATCTTCCCCCAAACTCCACATCATCACCAGCACCACTGAACTACTCTGCATGATCAAGATCAAGTAGAGATAAAGAAGAGATTACATAAACATAAAAATGGAGAGTACACACTCAAAGTCTGTTCAAGACAACCAGGGGGATTAAGGAACCCACATTATCTCTTCAGAGAGCTCTTCAGCTGGAAGCGAGTGTGCATCAAGCATCACACCTGCCCATCCTGTTCCCACCTTCTCAGACAGGCCTTTTATTTTGGTTGCTGGGGGAGAAAGAAGGGTCTAGAGCTGGACTCCAGTGCCAATAACCAAGATTTCTCTCCAGCAGGAGTGCAGCATAAAGCCTGAGAACACCCACTAGTGCTTGTGGAGACCAAACAAAGCACCGAGTTCCATCAACGCCCTGTGCCTTGGTTTTTTCAACCCAGCCCTTTGCAATTCCATGCCAACTCTGCTCTCCAAGCACAGTCAACCCAGCTACTATCTACAAGAAGCTCCAGACCAGCAAGAGCTTCTTCCATTAGTGGGAGCTGAGTGACTTTTCATCATAGTTGAGGGCAAGGAAGAACTGTAAAGAGCCCAGCAACTCAGAGATCAACTCACTGATGAATTTCTCACTGAGCAACTCTGGGAGAGGTTTCTCCATAAAACAAGTGTTCCTTATAAATACATTTGTTCAAGAGAGGGCAAGAATTAAGTACATCCAAGCCCCATTCACCCTGAGATGTTTGACTTAAGCATGACAATAAAAAATATTCTCACAGAGGGAAAGAAAGGCGGGGGGTGGGACGACAACCCTGAGGCAGAAACCCAGTAAAAGTCAAGCTGAGGATGCCAAATTGGAGGCAGAGGAAGTCAAAAGGGGAAGATAAGTTGGGGGAAAGCCTGAGCAGCCAAGATGGTTCTGGTCTCCTCAGGCACCACACAGGCCTCCAGTTCTTGCCCCGAAGCCGATCCCAGAGCTACCAGTGAACCCACTGGATCAAGGACACAGGTGTTGGCATCCACTTGCTATGAAATCAAAGCACCAACAAGCTTGTGACTAAGTCACAGCTTCCAAAAAAAGAGGCCAGCACTGGGCTTGGTGAGGGTGCACGCACTTCTACGACACAGAGCTGGCAGAAGGACCATCAAGGCATTGCCCTCAATGCCCTGCCCATGTTCAGGGAGCAAGTCAGGGTGTGCAGGAGGTTAAAAAACACAAAAAACACCCACACAAGATGGAGATAACTGGAGATGGCCAAGCAGAACTGGATCACTGGGGAGAAGGGAGAGAGGAGACAAGAGGAAAGAAAAAAAATTAAAATGTGTAAGAGGCACAGGTAAAGCAAAACAATAAAGGAAATCAAGCCACAGTATGTAGAAGGGAATTATTTAATGGTGATCAAACTGCAACATGTTACAACAGTACAGGTGGTGGTAGCACAGATCTAGTGACACACACACACTGCCAGCCGGGGGGAGGGCAGCACAGCAAGACAAGGGCTGCAGGGGTCCCTCCCCCAAAGCCTCTGAGCTCTTGCATGGGCAGGGGGTGGTTGCCACACATCCAGAAAGCTGGGCAGCAGCTTCTTTCCTTTTAACCTTCCATTAGGTGCCCTCAGTAGACTTCTTGCCCCTGTGCTTGCCCTGGAGAAAACAACTTGTTCCAAACCCCAAAGATTTCCAGCTTTGGCCAGAGACTTGCTCCAAATGAGCCAAGGAATTAAAAGGAAAACTTGGGGGAGGGGAATGAAACTCCCTTCTAGTTATCAGCAGGAGAAAGAGGTAGGCTTTCCAAACACAGAAGGGACAACAGTAAACCTGCTCCAAGGTTATTCACAGAGCTCTTCCTTCCTTCTACTCAGGCCTTTTATCCTTGCCAAAGGCAGCTTCCATGTCCTGCCTGGGCAAGGGGGCATGCCTGGACCTGAGCACAAGGGTTCCTCTTTCTGGAGTGGAAGCACTGGTGAGCATATTCAGAGATGGTTTGTTGTGTTATCCTGGTTCTTCAAAGCAAGATGACACAGAAGTTTTAACTGCTCTGAGCAGTCATTTTCTCTTCAGCACCTCCCATATGACCAGGTCTTCTGCTGTGCTGTCCCCAGCAAGAGCTGCTCAGGGAAATCTGTCTTTAACTGGGCAAAGAACTTCCCATGGTCCTTCCTGTTGGCTTCTGATCTTCTACTGTACATCAGAACTAGGAACAAGAACAGCTCTAGAGCCATTCTGCAGCTGTGAAGAGCAAGATGATGACTAAGACCATCAGAAAGCTGCAGCCACCAGAAGCAAGGGAAGGCCCAGCCTTCAGTGGTGAGGCACAGGGCACAGTTTGCTTTCCAGAGCACACCAGGGACAGTATCATATCCAGCTCAGTCCTGTTGGTTTTCCTACATGCTTCGATGTGTGCAGACTGAGCAGAAACTGCTGTAGACGTGTCAGTATGCAGCTTCTTGCTTGGAAGCCTCGGACAGCAAGATGGTAATAAAAAATAATTCAAAAGAAGTCACTCTTGTCTTGCCAAGAAGCTCTTACAGAAATACAGCAGCACATGCTACAGAAGCACAAGCGAGAGGTTTCAGCACAGCAGTCAGGTCTCCACACTGCCCAGAATCAGCTCCACCCCAGTCCACAGATGTCACCCAGCATCCAACATCTAAGCTCCTGCCAACTCCTGCACACTAACGAGCAGCTACTGGGTACCAAGCTAGGAGATTCTGAAACATACTGGGTCAAGTCCTCTCAGTGTGTGAGCACAGCACACAGACCCAAACAGCATCCAGGCAGCACTTCAGCTTTACGGCGCTGCCAGAGCTGGAGGGATCTAAGCAGCCCCGCACTTTGGTTTTTTAATTAAAAACCCATTTGCTTCCTATGCAACGGGAAAAAAGGGAAACCACACATGCAATCTACATCCATACAAGTCCCTGCACAAAGAAAGCCATGGAAAGGGAATTAGTTAATTAAAAGAGACACAGGGACTGAAAAAGTTCCTAACATGACAAGTTCAGAGTTCCTAGAAAGGCTATGACCAGAGCCCCTGGCTCCCTGTGCTGTTTCACATTAGAACATATAGAATACACAGCAACAAAAGAGCAAATCCTAGGGGAAAAAAAAAAAAAAGGCTCCATCTAGGTGATGGTACAACCCTCAACAACAAATGGTCAGCACACAGGAGGGACAGCACTTGTGCTCCCTACCCCAGGATCACCAGACTTGCTTTTACTGAGCCACAGCTTCTGCCATGTCACCACCAAGAAGGGGTGATCTGTTTAAACCCTCAGCTGCAAGTGCAAGAAAATTGCCCCAATACACGTAGATGCATCAATACAGTGGCCAAGGTGAGGCTGCCACAACGCACAAGACCACGTCTCTGTTCACGTACAGCTGTGTTGCCTTCTCCTTGCCTTGCATGTGTGACTTCTATCCCATCAGGAACAGAAACCACCATCCTCAACTTCCACACTCATTACTGCTCCCTTCACTCTCATCTCCTCCAGTAACTGCCTGTGCCATAAATCAGCCAAATCTGCCACAAAAAAACATTCTGTGGGGCTCACTTGTAAAGTGGTCAAGGGGAAATCACCCAAGAATCTGCTCTGAGGTTTTCACCCATTCCAACCCACCCTCCCTGCACTTCTGAGAGTGAGCATCTGGTGACCCCACTACAGGACATAGGACACTGCCACCATCACCACACACATTCTCCACCTCAGTCAGGAGGGTCTAGCCAGAGCATCAGCCCACACATTAGTGGTTTAGTAGGAAGCAAGGCCAGACAGAGTTAAAGGTTAACGCAAACCCAAAACACATCACAGCCATGAGCTTACTCTTCAGTTTCGGCCACACACCCAGTTTTTATCCAGGGCCACACTTAGTGACGGGCCTCACACCACTTTCTAAACCAAAGACACCCAAGACCTTGGGGCATAACCCAAGAGCACTGAGAGTTTAAGATGACCTATCACGCAGGTTTGCACACCTGCACACAATGTTTCTCCCCCTCCCCTGTATCTGTCACCCAGACAAGGAAACACAGGCACCTGCTGCAGTGCTTTGCTAGCAAAGCTGCTCCCCCCGCTTTGGAACTGCAAGAGCAGCAGCCGTCCCACCCGCTGGAGACACACACAGGTCCCGGAATCACCTCCGGCTCGCCACGAGAGGACTCCAAGAAACACTGCTCCTGTTTACATCCAGCCCTGTGTACACAAGGACACCGAGAGATGAGACAAGCGGGACAGAGTTAGACCAAAAAGCAGTGGACATTTATTCCTTGTTTTTGTGCAGAGTGTAAAGACGCATTTGAAAAGGGCCAGGACAGACCCTGTGGCTGGCGGCCGGTGGCCACGGCCTCTCCCTTGGTCGATGGCTTTGTTTACAATTCTACTAGAGGAGATAAAACTCGCAGACTCGCCTACTGTCACATCAACGATGCTGGCAAATACACTTGTATACAAAGAAAAGTTTCAAACTACATTTTCCACTAGGTTTCAAGTGAAGACTTTGTTCAAATAAAAAAAAGACACATACAAGTACAATTTAGAACTGTATGAACATTTGCAAATGTTTAGTGCAAAGTAATTATGTAAAAGCTACATTTTATGAAAGTTTGTGCTGATGTGTTTGGGTGGGTTTTTTGTTTGTTTTACCCATTTACATCCATTATTTTAGTTACATAAGGTTTCACTTACCTACAGTACATACGCATTGTGTTAGGTCCCATGCAAGTGGGAATAATACCATCAAGGCTTTTGACAAATGTCACACAGGTTCTCGTTTAGGGAACTGCTGATTTGGTTTAACAGTCAAGTCCCCAGCCCACTGCACGTCCTGAGCTCAGGCGAGTGCTTAAGCTGATCTTTGTCTGGTTCGGGTGCAAACCGAACTGCTTCGTGACTTCCAAACGCAACCGCTCGCGAGTGCAAAACCGTTCAGAGAAAACCAGTTCCAGCCTGTAACAAACTGCTCTTAAAATTAAAAGCCTATTCACACAAAGTTATATGTAATGACTGTAGTAATCAGTTTATTACACAGATTAATCATTCTTGAACGTACAAGCTCCAGGGGAGCAGTTGGGTCTTTAAATATACACAAGTTTTCTGTCAAATGGATTTTTACCCTTACATCCAGAAAGACCTAAGCAGTTAAAAAAAACTTAAGAAAAATAAGAGCTATTAGCTATGTATTAACTGAGGAACC
Source organism: Megaceryle maxima (assembly GCA_024605025.1). Lineage (NCBI taxonomy): Eukaryota > Metazoa > Chordata > Aves > Coraciiformes > Cerylidae > Megaceryle > Megaceryle maxima. The sequence goes on along the minus strand of JANHGN010018950.1, from coordinate 26,378 downwards.
ACATACAAACCAAAAGAAGTGTGAAGGGAGAGAGTTGAAACAAATCAACATCACTTGATGCACTAATAGCTCAAATCCATTTAAATGTTGACCGGTTAAACTTAGACCTTAAACACAGGATGTGGGTACAGTTTTTTTATCTCATTGGTCATAACATTTACCTAAGGTGTAGGTCCTTCAGAATAAAATGAATACAGAAACAGCTTCAAGTTCTTCACCTTGCTTTTCATAACTGTTATGAGTTTAAAAGGATTCCACTTTAAATCCTTCACGGACCAGCAACACTGTCCCTAGAAATAGGAAATCCACCACAACTCTTCCCCTTCACATTTTATTACCCAATTTAAATCGGCAAGGAATGCTTTTAGGCTCACAAAGTTATGACTGAAGAACCAGCTTTTCACACACACACTTCTCTGCTAGGAGTCAATGTTGGTACGGGGAAATACAGTATTTCTATTTTGTTGTTCCAAGTATGTACAACACGCAGCACTGCTGTATCAGGTAAACATGTGCACAGGGGAAGATGAGGCGTGGGCTCATAGAAAGCAGTCAAATGGAAATCAAAAGGACTTTCAGAGTTCCCCTATCTTTATTTGTAGAGGTTATCCAATAATTTCTTTAGTTACATGGCGTACTTCTGTGTCCATTCTCGAGCTATTCTGTTGTACCTGTATGTATAAAAAGAGGATTTATTTAACAGAGCATCCAAACAGCATTTCGACTCCAGCAGTCTCGTCTACACATATGAACTCACATCCTCTCCAGCAGAATCAATAATTTGTGAAACTTAAGAGCAAACTCAATTATCAGGCAAACAGGGGGAACCAGAAAGCCCAACACTTCTTCCCATGAAGTACTTCCATGGAGGGAAAAACCCAACCAGTCTTTTACAACAGGAATATATGATTCAGGTCACAAACTAGAGCTGGCACAGGACAGGGGGGAAAGTGTTTTCAGGAAGCCTTTAACTGCACTTCACCCAGTCCCCAGCTGCTGCATGCCTGGGGTAGTTATTACTGCAGGTTTTGACATTCTAGGAAAAAAATTCACATGTCCTTCCCACCTCATTCTCCTTCCTTGATAAAGTTCAGCCTAGTGCCTGGTATCTTCTGGGCTGCCAAACCTCAACGCTCTTGCCTTCATATGACTGTTCAGAGACTACTCTGGAGGTAACTTCAGTTATATTTCAGTACAAAATTTATTGCCCCTTCTTGAAAAGTAAGTTAAACCCACACCACAAAACAGGAGAGTCGTGCATGCATCCGGTGCAGTCACCGTTGGCTCTGTCTCCAAGACACACTGCTGCTTCTGCAGCTCACATTAAAAAGAGGATGTATGAGTTTGCTCTAAAACTGTTCCTCAAGCAGGCACAGTAACCAAATTAGTGGATCATTTTCCCTTCCTAGCTTCTCATCAGATGACCACGTAGATTCTGAAACTAACACTACTGATCAGCTCTGGAAGGGAACAGTGAGGTAGGAAAGTGTTGAAAACAGTCAAAAAGCTGTTGCTTTTGAAGTGGTCACTAGCACTAGAGCTCTTCACTCCTACTGTTTACTTCACAGAAGCTTGGGAGTCCTCCCATTCCACCTCTACATCACTTCTCTTCCCTTGTGCTGTCATGTGAGGATGAAACAGGGTATTGCCATTACTACTTTGCTCGTATGACTGCATCACCAACAGCCAGTACGGAAACATTCTCCCACTAGAGTAACTCGTTCTCCCTCTGCTGGTTACACAGCATTAAAGCAGGCACTGAAGGCTCTTAAAGGCTGGTCACCTTCAACTTAGAGCTCTGTATGAAACTGATTTGCATTTTTCACTTCACATGTTCATTCAGTCAAGCAAACTTGTAATTAACTTGTAATTATGTGGAATGAAAATGCAGTAACGCCACAGAAGTACAAGGCCTCTACACCCTTTGCTTCTGCTGGTAGATACACCCAGTTCTGCAGCAAGGTGGTGCTGTTAAGACAGACACAGAATAGCAGAGATAGGAAGGGACCTCTCGAGATCATCTCAAACTTCCCTGCTCCACCAGGGTCACCCAGAGCAGGGGGCCCAGGATCACAGTGTCCAAGTGGGTTTGGAATCCCTCCAGAGGAGGCTCCACAACCTCTCCGGGCAGCCTGGGACAGGCTCTGCCACCCTTACAGAAAAGAAATTTCTCCTCCTGTTCAGATGGAACCTCCTCGGTTCCCGTTTGTGCCCATTGCCTCTTGTCCTGTCACTGGTCACCTCTGACAAGAGTTTGGTCCTGTCCTCTTGCCCCCAGCATTTAGATATCAGAATTAATAACAATTCTACAGATACCGGGGGGGGGGGGGGGGGGGCATAAACATTAAAAACTGAAGCAGAGGTAGGATAAGAAAGGAAAAAAAATTTGCCCCTTTTGCGCCGCGGCCGTTTCGGCTACCCTT
>JANHGN010018950.1:0-23689 GCA_024605025.1 Megaceryle maxima | reverse complement strand
GGGGGGGGGGGAAGTAACATTTCTAAAGTGACCACAGTTGAAGTGAAAAAGGCAAATAAAATTTCACACTCTCTTCCGAGGTCCTTTCAGTTCCCCTTTACTATTTAGGTGAGGATTCTGCTCCATCAAGAGCATTGGATGGGTGGCTTTTTTTTTTTTGCTTCCATACTCACTTTTCTCTATCTGTTTTGTAGATCCGTGCAATCTCAGGCACTAAAGGATCATCTGGATTGGGATCACACAACAGAGAACAGATGGACAAAAGTACTAGGGAGAGAAAAAAACAGATACTGGATTAGAGTTTAATTGCAGCTGAAGACACCTGCAGAAGTCCACCCGCACTTGCTGCCCCTCTAAAAACACTCTGCTAATAGCTAAAGTACCATGGAGCAGCAATCCCATGCACTTCAGCCAAGTGATTTTCAACACAAACCTTTAGTATTTAACAGCACTGCTCTGCATGACCACAGGTTTGTCAAGTATCACCACAAGAGGTAACCTCCCAGAGAGGTGCACCCGACTATAGCCTTAAATCTCTGGGCACAAGTAGCTGTTCTACACCTGGAACTGTATCTGCAAGATGCCTTATAACACATTCCTTGCTTTTGCACTTGAATTTCAGTTTTTCCCTAAACCTGACAACCTCACTGCTAATGACTTGAAGTGCTAATCAGAAGTCACACAGCAGACAAGTCCAACTGACATGAATGAAGCACAAGCTGCTCGCAGCTACTCAAGAAGTGTTAAAAAACCACTAGTCTTGCAGAGAATTACGAGGCTTGATCCAATTATTTTCTGAGCATGATGTTTGGATGGATGAATTGTAGAGTGGTATTCAACAATGAATGGAGAAAGCAGAGTTTACTGCCCTCATACCAACCACAAAGCCCTGCACTTTAAAGGTTTCACTGCATATATATTACATATTTATACACACACACCCCATGCACATCCCAGAAGCCACATCCCACTCCTACGATGCCGCTCGGTGAAGCGTCAACCCTTCATCTGTACAAGGAGCCAGGAGACTGACTGCTAAGCTCTGAAGAGCACATGCACATTCCCACATTCCCGCCAAGGCAGAAGAGATGAGAAAGGATTAAGCTATAAGCAAAGTATATTGGGACAGCAGAACATCAGGAGACATCTTGCTCTCCCCAAGAAACACCAAACATTCCTCTGTGTTGTTTTTCCTCTCAGCCCTTTTTAATCAAATGGTGCCACTCCACGTGTCCCTTGGCCCACAGCAGCACAGCAGAGGTGTCACAGTGCATCCTCCATGCAAGTTGAAGATGGCAGCAGTAAGAAGTTTGAAGGCACTAAACACAAATCTGTTGGAACTTTCACTGGCTGCTACTCTGCTGTGGAGCAGGAGGCAGAGCTACTATGCTGAGACAGCAGCTGAGAAGTGAAGGAGATGAGTTCACATTCCATAACCCTTCTGGTTGTTTGAAGACAGGTTAAAATAGAGGCCACAAAACAAGCAGCTAGATGCAGCCAAGGAGAATTGCAGAGAAAAGGGCTGATTATCATTGGAACTAGAGATTTTTAAATGGAAAGCTTCACTAGGCCCCCACTGAGCTGTGTGCTCAGTGATGAAAGCACCAAGAACCCAGAAACCCAGTCAGCTCCGTCTTCCTACGTATTTCTGTAGCCCCTTCACTAACAAGTTATAAATTAAAAAAATTAAAAGTTAATTAAAAGTTTCTAGAACAAGTGTACTAATAAAGTGCTCTTGATTTAAGTGAGCACATTTCTTATTCTAGAAGTACAATCTTTTCCTCCTTTTCTCCATTTTCTACTGCACACTTGTGAAAGAGTCCAGAGCTTAGTTATTCTCTACCATCAAGTGACACTTGGACCATTTATTCAGCTACATTTCAATACAGATTCTGACTGTGAAGACTTCAGTTTTGTGCTGGAGGCATGTAGAAATCCCTAGTCCTGACCTGCCGCCCCTTAGCAGCACCCATGACATGTTTACTACCTGCAGCACTTCCCATCAGCTTCAGCCCTGGGGTTCCCCCCACCCCCCATACACTGAGCAGAACTCAGTGTTCAGTACCAGGAATCTCTGCCACCTTACAGCCAGCTGCTGCCAGTCGGTTTAGCTTCAGAACACTGACTGTTCTCCAGTAGCTCCTTTCTTTTTGTTTGTCAGACTTCACTGCTCTGGTCACTGAAGTTTCTTTGGCTGGTAGGATGAGTAGAAAAGCAACAATCTGTCCCCTCCCTTTAACAGAAGCCACAGGAAATTCAGAGTTTTCTGGTCAACTATGATAACTGCTGTCTCATGTCTTATCTTCCCACAGTCCTTTAATAGCCAAAGACTTCTGAACAAGCAGCTCACCCTTCCTCAGCAGAACCAAGCTGCAACTCTGTCCATTCCTCTCTGCCTACCTTCTCCAACCACCGTTAACACCCCCTTCCCTAACACTCCTGATACTGGGTGGGAATTCCTCCTTGCACACCAGCCTTGGAACCCCCTCCCACCACCTGCTCGAAGCACCAGACCAAGGTGGTGTTCAGCTGTTGGTTGGCACAGGCACCAGGATAGCCAGGGTGGAGCACTGTGTCCTCCAGAGCAGCAGCTGCCCACCCACCAGTCGGTTTTCTCCAGCAATGTGCACATGTGCCTTTGACAGGACAAGGGGGATATAACCCCCTGTCCCAGTCTGGGAGGTTTAGTTCTTGGTTTACAGGTGATCAACACAAGTATTACATTTCTACTTGCTGACCAGTATAAAAACAATCCCAGGCCACTAATACCCTTTACTAGAACACATTGTGGCTTGCTAAAACTTGGCAGCAAAATGCTTCCCATGATGACTTCCATCAATCTAGTCACGTCAGAAAACATTTCTGGACTTCATCCCTCAGCAGTTCACTTATTTTAGAAACAGCATCACCCCAGAAACACTGAATAAAAATGGACACAATTATTTGGCTCCAAGCTGCACAGCCACATTCAACTGCTTTGGCTTATTTTTTAAATTCTTCATTAATCAGAACTATTCTCCACGATGCTTGCTCTTGCTGGTTACTTCAGGTTTCCCTCTATCTGCACAGCCTCACCAAGAAAAAGCATCTAACTGTGTTATCTAGAGTGGTTTGATAAATCCAGGAAGTTTATCTTGAGGTTTTCCACCAGAACACTGCATATGCACAAAGGTTTTTATACCAACCAAAAAAAGCAACCTCCAGATCATCAAAAATATTATTAGGGGAAAAAGGTACCTTCTTAAAAAGTTTAAGGAGCCAAGTGCAAGAGGAAAGAGTCAGTAATCCTTCAGTGTCAGCTGTGTCCAGGAGCTCTGACACAGAGACTTTCTGCACTTCACAATCTTAAAGATCCTTTACAATCTAGGCAATTCTGTGACTGCACCAACACCGTGGAAACAGACACTCTCCAACCACCTTCTTCTGCAATCAAGTATTATCACAGTTTCACAGTGAAGCCTTGACATGTACCTCAGCATGAGCAGAAGACAATTAAAATTGTAATAGTTGACAAAAAAAACCCTCAAGTTTTTTAACCACAGAATCAAGCCGAGTAACTACACAGGACAATCAAGTGACTGTTTTACACCTTGTCCTCCTCATCCTGCAGGAGTACAGGCCAAGCTGCTCTCGCAGCATCATTTGACAGCATCTCTCCTACTGCTGTGCTTCTTCCTGTGGAAGACTCAAAGGGTGCACTCCCCAAAGGGAAGCTTGGATTTTTGTCACCAATGGGGAAATAAGATCAATTTTACTTCCCATTGATTCACCGGATTCAGTACAGGGCTCTCTTCACTCTGAACTGTCTAAACAGCCCAGTCTGTAGCCAAACTTAAAACCCTAGCAGTCTGAAGTCCTCTTTCACTCAATCTGTTTGGCTTTGTTTTATTTCAGCACCTACACAGCTTACTTTGGTACTTAACCATGATCCCCATCTACCTACTGCAAGCAACAAAACCAACTTACCCTTCAGTGGGTTTAGGATTAAGAATGCCCCAGCAACATGCTCTCTGAGGCAAAATGAGGTCTACCAGTGTAACACAGCACAGCTCTGATCCATCCCCACTGCAAGACTCCCCTTTACAGGGTACAGGACACAAACTCAGGTACAACCTTTCAAGGCAGCTCCTCTGCGCACAGAATCCTGCCATTTACAGCTTTGACAAGTTTAGCTACAGGTTCACAACTGTGGGATCCATCTCTTCCCCTCAGCAAGCACCTGTGTCATGCTCCTACTCCACCAAGAGGTCTGCCCTTTCTGATGGGCAATTTCATCTTCCTGGTTCCAGCACACCTCAGACTGCATGTGTGGGTAGATGCAAATTCAGTATGTAAACTCCACGGCCAAGTTTCTTCTGCTATGAAGCAACTCAGTCATTAGTCAGGACAATTTGTAAAGTCAGCCCTCCACAGATCCTTCCAGCACTTGCAATATGAAGAACAATTTAAGCTCCCATCTGTCTGCTGGAATATCTATACACACAAATTTAGGAAGCAAGTCAAAGCTCCTGGACCTCAGAAATGAGGAGGCTCTTAAAAGCCACAAGCCTCCAGCTCCAGGTGGAGGGAAGGTGCTCCACAGCCAACCAGACAGACAGCTTCTCTGGAGTGTCAACAGGGGAAGGAAGTCAAAGGCACCTAGCAATTTATACACAGCAATTAGCTTTTCTTGGTGTAACAGATGACTTCAGAACCAAGTGCATCACACAGCTGTGACACACCCTTGTATGTCCAGAGCACGTAGCTGCAGCTGAATGTGGTCTTCAGGAACCCAAAGCAGCTGTGTACAAGCCACAGGGTTTAACACACCTTTGCACAGCATGTTGATGTTCAAGTCAATTGAGCTACTTAATTTCTACACAAGCTCAACAGTCCAAGTCATCACTGAACAACTCTGAGCCTCGTTAGGACACAAAACGAGACCTAAACCCTACATCTACTGGTTTCTGTAGATACCATCACAAGAAAGGCAAGTATTTAGCTCTGCCCTATCAGCATGTACTGAGACAGCAATCCCAGTTAATCACAAGCATAGATGCTTTTCATGTAGAAGCCTGAGACATGACAGGTAAGGTGCAGAGCCCTCAAGAGATTCCTAAACAGCAGCTTATTATTATCTCCACTTTCTCATTGCAGAGGTCATCTTCCAAACACAAACCTAAATCATTCACTTGGCAAAGCCTGAACAGGTCTAACACCCACCACCTGCAGCCACTCCCTTAAGGACAAGGCACTAGATGCTATGGACACTACTGTTTAGCTGGAAAGACAAAGAAAACTTGCTCCATCCATGGGATGCTTCAGGATAAGAAAAAGCAATGGAAGAACACGGGGCTCTCCAATAGAACCAACAAGGAAAACAAAACACAAGCATCAATTCTTCCAAGATAGGGAGCTGCTCAAAAGAAACATCTTAACTGGCATGCTGGGATTCAACAGCTGTTTGGTGCTTCTCCAAAGAAGAGGGGCCAATTCCAAATTCATCCAGGAGTACATGGATCTCTTGGGCACAAATGGATGATGAGTTAGAAAGTCTCAGATCTTTCCTCAAAGGGCCCTCCTATCTTAATTTTTATGTTAAAGGCAAACAGCATGCTACTCAACCAGTGCAGAGGAAGGAATAGGCAGGTTGCCTATAGGAATAGCTTTTTTTTTTTTTTTAAAAGGTTCAACTCTTGCACAGGGCAAAAGGCCTCAGACCCCAAGCCTGTCTCCTCCCACCAAAGAAAGGTCCATCTCTAAGCTCACACAGAAACCGCCCCAACAAAATTTTGGTTCAAGTCCCTAGAAGGTGACAAGACAGTTGCTTTGTACACCCAACTGTCAGGCCAGCAGGACAATATTTATTCTGCTCCCTGCCCTCTAGTGACACAGTACTCTTGAGGTCACCACACAGTCAAAAGAGCTCGTACACCGACATGGAGCAGCTGGATAAAAGAGGGAAGTATCGATACTTGGGCACCGTGCCAGAGTCGTGAGTTCAGTCACAGAACAGCCCAGCCTGCTGGCTCTGCCCTAGGTCAGAGGCAAACATTGTGCCGCAAAGTTATTGCTATGGCAAGCAATTTGTGACCTTCCTGGAGACCCGACCACAGGCTCAGGGTGTGCTTCTCCATCTGGCCAAACTTGCTGAAAGTACCAAAGTTTGTCAGCTCAGGTTTAAATCAGCACAGTGCTCTGGGGCTTGTGTTGTTCCCACCAGCACGGACTTGAGCTTTGGACACCTACTGCTGCTGAGGAATTCTCAATTCCATTTCAGAGGCTTGTCCAGCTGTCCTGCTCCTGACACCAGCCAGGGCTCCTCCTTTGCTAATCACCGGCTTGACAGCCAAAGCCCCCACATCAAGGTCCACTACTACTGAGATTTCTCAGAAATTGGAAAGAATCTGCTTCCTGGACAGAGTATTTGCCTATACAATCACTACTTCTGAGTTTCAGACCCCAGATCCTTGACATTTTTGAGGCATGCATAGAGCTATCAAAGTTTCATCAGCACTGATAAAGCATTAAGCTTGTAACATTAAAACAACTGACAACACCAGTTCAAGAGCTAACTACCAGCTTTTAACTGTAACTGGGCAAGATACACCTAAGTTAAAGTTCAAGCAGAGTCTGCTCAAGTTAAACCCTATTTCTTAACCACAGTCCCGTTTCAAACTCTTCCAGCGATCTTACCTAGTCTCACAGGAAGTGTACCTTTAAATCTTTAAACTTCTTGCTTCAAAGCAACTTGGAACTCCTGCTAAGTCAGTTCAACAATTTCTGGTGACAAGAGAAGAAAAGTTACGTTTTGCCCACTGTATCGCAAACTGGTTGGAGTTGGAAGGAAGTCTCTAGAGGCCACCGTGTCCAACCACCGCAGCTCAAGCAGAGGCACCTAGGACAGGTTGCCCATGACCACGTCCAGATGGTTTTTGAGTATCACAGATATGGGGGGTGCAAGGGAAACTGTGCCCGTGCTCAGCCTTCTCACAGTACAGAAGTGTGCTTCCTGCTGTTCAGAGCAGCCCTCCTGTGGGACAGTTTGTGCCCATTGTCTTTTGTCCTCTCACTGGGTGCCACTAAGGGCCCAGCTCTATCACTTCTGCAGCCTCCCTGGTGTGTATTTATGTACACCAAAAAAAGGTCCCCCGAGCCTCCTCTTCTCCAGGCTCAATAGTCCCAGCTCATAATGGGAGATGCTCCAGTCCCTCCATGTTCGTGACCCTTCAATTAGGGTCTCTCCAGTATGTCCATGACTTTCTTGTTCTGGAGAGCCCAGCACTGGACAGGTGCTCCAAGTGCAGACCCACCAGTGCCGGGGGGAATGGTCACCTCCCTCAACCTGCCAGCAACACTCCTCCCTTCTTTGCAGCAAGGACAACACCTGGGTAGCTACACAAATAGCTGCATAAAGCTGCAAGAGTTGAAATGCAGTAAGAGTTACCCTCAGAACCAGAACTCAGCACATATGGAGAGACTGACCTGTGCTACAGGACGAAGTCCCAACCCTTCCCCCGCAGTTATTTGTGTGAGCATCACAACAGGCAAATCAAAAGCCAAGAGGATGATCAGAAACCAGCCTCCTGCTCCTGAAAACAGCACTGTGAAGATCAAGATCATTTGGGTTGCTGGGCACCTTGGAATTCCCAACCAATGGAGCAGCACCTACACACAAATTCACCCTGCACTGAGCACAGAGGAGTGTGAACAGCATGAGCAGGGAGTTTCTCGCTGCCGCTCACCCGGCTGGGTCTGCCAACATGCTCAACACAAGCTCCATGGTTCATTAGTTATAAAACATGGTGAGGTGGGACAGAGCAAGGCCTTTCCTGACCAAGTACTTCACTTTAGTATTAACTCTTGTCCATCCACTTGCCAAATTTAAGAGAAAGGGGGATTTTCCCAAAAGATGCCGAGAACAGTTATAATCGTATTAAAACACTTCATTCTCCTGTTGAAGGCCACAGGGATTCTTATTTATGCAGCCTTTGAGATAACATTTTTAATTTAAGCCTACACATTCTGCTTAAGCTTTGGAGTTTAAATTAACCACCAAGGTGTGGTTAAGACCATATTTTGTGATGATTTATTCTCCAATAAGCATTCTTTAAGGAACACTTACTTCAGAATTACTAAGACAAGCAACTCAGCTATTCCACTGAGACACTCAAATGTTGTTCTCCCAATTCTTCAGAACCCATTTTAACAAGTCCAGTGGGGGACAAACATTTTGAAAGACAGAATAAAACCCCAAGATGCAACTCACTACTTCTATCAGACCCAGGATCACTTTATCAAGTTGCTAAGAGAGGGAAAAAATACTTCCCTTATAGATTCAGCAGGCTGGGATAAACCTGCTCCAACAGCCCCCTCACTCAGGCCTTTTCTCCTTACACAGCAGCAAGGGAAGGGACAGGCTCCCAAGCCAGACACTCCAGGTACCCTCTGGAGCACCAGGAGCAAAGACCTTCCACCTTAACCACTTCACTAGTATGATTAAGCAGCACCAACAGTTTTTTCATAGCTTTTCCACCACAAAGTGGCTCTATAGATTTAAAAAGGATGTCACTGGGTATCCCTTCACCTTTCTCCTTGCAGGTTAGGGTGGAAAACAAGCTCATGTACCACACAATAATTGCAACACAACCCCCAGCCCATGCAAGCTGCTGAACAGTGTCTACCAGCTGCCTTAGGAGAAGAAAGCAGTGTGATAAGCAGTTTCTTAGGACTGTTTCTAGTCTTCCCTGATTTCTCCATCAGTAGAAAGTAAACTTTTTTAATGGCTGTGTTCTAGTTATCTACTCAGATTTTAAATCCAAACAGCTTGATCCCAATAGCATCCCCTCCTAAAGGGTAGCACAATTTCAGAAATACTCTAAGAGATCTACACTACAAATACTAAATTGCTGCCCTGGAAGGGATGTGAGCTCAACATTGAATAACTTAGGTAATTTAAATTGAATAAGATGACTTAAAGCAACAGCTTTTCCTACTAGCAATGTATTTGTTCTTCAGTAAAGCTAATCACAGAGCTGAAATAGCTTCAAATTCTTTAACACCATCATTCTAGCCTGACTAAGAACAGGATCCAAGTCGACTCTGTGGAATTTATTTGTACTTGTCCAAGATGGGAATGCTTTTAAGTACCAGCTCTCACTCCTTAAGTTGAGGTCTGCTTTCTGACAAGACATCCCTGTTATCTCCAAGTAAGTTTTGTGAATTTCTCTGCATTCACCCTTATGAACTTGTTTTGCTGTCTTCAGCAAAATGTCCTTCATGAAATGAACACCGAAAGAACTTGGAAGAGATTCTCATTGTTTAGATGTGTGTTTAGTGCTGCATGCAGGACTTTGTGCATTCCTGTGAACTCTTCATAAAGAGGGAGATGGGAAGGGGCTAAGTCACAAAGAATGGCCACACTCATCCTGTGTCTTTCTCCAGCCAAGCCACAAGGATGCAGTCTGAAGAGGATAAGAAGTTCAAGGCAGGAAAGAGGACACGGAAATATTAAAAGCAACTGATTTGAGTTGAAAAACAGATAATATTTTTGTGAGCCATTAAACTGGACAGCCATTAACAGGTAGCCCACTGATGCCCTTAACTAGCCTCTTAAATTCTTGCCCTATCTTTTTCCAACTGTCCCAATTCCAGTCTAGCTTGCAGTATTTTCAAACTTACTGCTTGTATGCTCATTTTAGACTCTCTAGAACATCTCTAGACATCAAGCCACACCACACACCCTCCAACTACTGCAGCCTAATCACTTACACAGCAACTTAAAGCATAGTAGACATCAGTCCTTTGAAATAACTTAGTGCTTCCAACAGTAGCCAGTCATTAACTGAGAGCATCTGTAAGGAAAAGGTGCTTTAACCTGACGCACATTTTCCCTTCACTGACACCATTTTGTCAGCCCTTTCCCCTTGCAGTGAAGGCTTTCAGCTCCACACACTCAGATTCACTCCTGTCAAGGGCTAAGTCCAGATTCTGCTTTGCCTTTCCATCTGTTTCTACAACTGCAGAAGCCTTCAGCTGGCCAGGGAAGGGGGAACCTGTGACTTCAGTAAGAGGGAGACAGTTATGACATCCAAGGGAGGGGCACCATGATACATCTGTGGCAATCAAAGTGTCCAGGCACATCACATGTTGTAGGAGATGAAGAATTACAGGCAACAGGATAGCCTCAGAGCTGGGACACAGTGTGATGGATACTGTAACTAAATGTGTGATAACCAAAGCATTTAATTACAAAGACAGCGCAAAGCTCCAAAACAGAATGGTCAGGCCACAGTCCATGCAAAGAAGAGCCCCAAAATATCCTTTGATAGTTGTGGATAGATCTACAAACTGTATTATCTACATTTTTAATAGCCAGAGAAATCAGTAAAATTCAAACCTGGGTCTTCTTTCAAGATGTTTAAAGCCTCCTATTTACATTAAATATAAATATTGCTTTACCAGGCAAAGGATCTACTTCAGTGTCCCAGAACCTAACAGCTCGCAGGGCTCAAGATGGTTTTAGCTAAAAGCTAAAGCAACCTAGTTACACTGTAAAACATGCTTTAGTAGCCCATTTAGCAATTAAGTGTCATTAAAAATGAACACCACTGAATTCTGATGTTCCCTCACTGTTCAGACTCTGAGGTGAGGTGGCAAGACTATATACCTGGTGCAATAAGACTTATCTAAGCCCCTGGCAAAGTTAGAGTCTCCCTGTGGTCACTGGATGTCCAGAGCACCCTGCAGTCACAGATCAGCTAGGAGCTAGATGAAGAGTCACAAGCCTGAAGCAGTAACCACAGAAATGGTTGGCAGCAGGAACTTGACAGTTTTTTCTCATTCTAAATCCAAATCAGTCATTCATTTCAGCAGAGTATAAAATTAAATGAGCATTAAAGGTACCTTTTGAAATAGTTAGTGCTGGGGACCACTGTGATCGTAGAATATCAAGACAAATGCTGCCATTACTGTTAATATTTGGATGATAGATTCTTGTTGTAAATGCAACCTGCAGAAGAAGGAATATTTCAGTGTAGGCTCACAAATACACGTTGCAAGGGAAAGCGCAGATTGACAGTACAAGGCACTCACCTTAGGTGGTTTGAAGGGATAATCTGTTGGGAAGTGAATTGTCAAGAAAAATACTCCACCTTGATAGGGACTGTCATTCTGTTAACGAAAAAGAATGGTAGCAGTTTGAGGAGTTATTACAAGAAGACTAGTCATAAAAAGGTATAAACATCGATTCACTTGTACTTACTGGTCCCATTATTGTAGCTTGCCAATGGAACACTGAAAAAGAGAAAGATTTACTTCAGTTTGGAGAAGCTCAAGCAATCAACTACTTTCTTCCAGACAAAGCAGCACAGAAAAGTCTATTTTAAAACCAAAGGCTTCTGAAAGGCTGCAGGGAAGCAAGCCAAAGAATTAAACAGATAGAGCCAAGTACTCCACACTCACTTGGTCCACACACGGATTGCTGTGGTACCACACACACGTGCCCTGCAAAAAAATCCCCATTACAATAACAATCCAGACAGAGTCAACTTTTCAGACCCGACAAATCTGAGTTCAACTCTAGTTTCCAATGAAGCACCTGAATCACAGCCCAGTTTCCAATAACTGTCCTCTGAGTGAGCAACAAAGGTACAGTATGAGCCCAGACATCCTGAGCAGATCCATATGGGTGGAGAAGAAGCCTAAGCTTTGTAAAGGGGGAACCTAAGCCAGTGTTATCTTGACTGAATGTTTAAACCCAGTCTCCACAGAGGCCTCAAGTTTTCACTGAAGTAGCAGAAAGCAGTAGAAGTCCTCAAAGAAAGCCCATGTCTGCTCAATATCTGGGACCATGAGGTGCTAATACACACTTAAGGTTAAATGGGGGGGGAAAAAAAAAAATAAGGCTCACTCATATGCATCTGTCCAAGAGAACATCTTAATCTGGTAATATAGAAGATTCATGAAGAATGTCTTTATGCTGCAGAACGTAAAGAAAACAATCAAAGCTGTTAATTTGCAAGAGGCACATTGGAAAGTTCTTTCCTTAGAGGCCTTTCAGAAAGGTTGCATGAGAAGACTTGAATATTAGTTTAAAGCTTTCTGTATTCAGTAACTCTCCACTGCAAGCATTCACCAACTTACGTTACCAGCTCCTCCATCAGATGACCCAAGTCTTCAGAAACAGTTTATCACAGCACAAATCACACTTGCTAATTTAAGGGAAGAAAAGCCTCAGACTGCTCAATATCTTAATTTCTCTTCCATGAAACTACAACTTTTTTTGAAATGCTATTCTGAAAGCAGAAATAAGTTGTGGAATAATTAGAAGAAGCCTGACACTACTGCTAAGACCCCTCAAAAACAAAGGCACCTCTGACTTCAAGAGCATTGCTGAACAGGAACATCTCCAGTAATTTCAAGATCTTCATTCTCTGGTTTCAAGTCCTTTCTTTTTAACCTAGTCAGATTTCTATAGGAATGTGTGAGTTTCTAAACATTTCAGCACTTCTGAATAGTTCAGAAATGATTCAGAAAGCCTTTGGCAGCTATTTTCCACCCCCTTTAAGCAAGGATACCTAAGCTTAGAGCTCTTGGCACATAGATGGAGTTTCCCTACTTGCGTATCCCCACCTCGCCTGAGCCTGGATGCTTCACTGAAGAGCACACAGGATTTCAACAGGCATCCCATGCAAAGCTTCCAGGTCTTCTTATGCAGCCTTTACTATACAGTAGAGCTACTACAAGAGTGTAAACACATTTCCTCATCTCAGGCATTTAACACAAATGCATTTAATGCAAGTACCTGAATTTACCCCAAGGCCCATGGCCAAGTTAGAAAGCAACAGGCAAATTTTGAAGGCTTCTTGTCTCTTTGCAAACATCCTGCTGATCTTGCTCACCTAAGCCATGATCAAGAGCTTAATGCTGCTATAAAAACCAAAGTAGCTCACCAGAAAGCATAAAATCCCAGTTACTATGGAGAAGACTGCACAGGTTACAAAACCACTGCAGTTTAAAGGCCTTGCACAGAAAACCACCACAAAGTACAGGGCAACAATTAAGTTGCTAATCAAAGCAGACAGGGGAACATGACCTGCAACTAAGCAGCACCCACATAAACACCACTAAGCCAAGTCACACACTGTATCCTGCCCTCCTCAGGCAAAAATACAGGGCCCAGGCAACAGCAGACCTTCTTACTACAGAAGAAGTGTTAGGCAAAGAAGTTCATGGTAGGACTTTAAGGGATAATTGCTTTTTTTCAGCTTTAACACAGCTCCTCAAGCTTCAAGAGGACAGAGTAACAACTGCAAATGACACACCAGGTGAGCAACCTTGCACAGGAAAAACACCCAGCTGATGTATAGGCCAAGGAGGCACTCCTGGGCCATCCCTTACATAGAGCCAGGCTGATCTGGCTGCCAGTTTCAAACATAACAGTACAGGGTGATTTACAGATGCTCCACCTGCATTTCTCATCTCATACCTGGGCACCTATGTCCAAATCAAGCCTCAGGTTAGTGATAACCACAGGATTTAGACATTCTGATTTTGCTTATGGAGAGTATTCCAAATTGAGTGAAATTCTGAATAAAAATTAAGAGCCAAAGGTGTTCTTCAGTTCTCAAACTCTGGTGTGCTCTGTTAATACAACAGAACAAAAGAGATTGAAGAACAAGGAGTTTCCCCTGTTCCTGTAACTCAGCTGATCACAGCAACTATTAAGACTTAACCTAACATCACTTCATGATTCAAGCTTTAATTTACCAACTAGTTTTCCTTCCATGCACATTAACATCTTATCCCCAAGGACTACAAGCAACCCTCTTACAAAAGCCTCAGTGTTAACTAACTCCTGGGTAAAGTACAGTCAACCTTGACCTTGTTGTACTGGCACCTAGTCTTAGGAGTAGCTTGTTTCACTTCTCCAGGACCGCATCACTTCACCACACCCACTTTAGTATCAAAGGAGTTCAGAAGCCGTATGCAGCTGCTGGCTGGTTTGGCCACCAAGCTACAGAAGTTTAACTTCATGCCCTGTGAGAAGCCAAGAGGTGTCACTCAGGATGTGGTCAGAGGTGTCCAATCAATAAGATGGGAGTAACACAGATCACCAGTGATACTTGAGGAATGGATTAAGAGATACGGAAGGGTAACAAATTTAAGAGTAGTATTTAAAGGAAACAGACAGGTTCTCCTTGCTAAGGAGCCAGACACCCCATTTTAGAAGAAAAAGGAGCAAAGTCAGCAGTTGCTCACAGCATACTTACTGTCATCCCCAACAGGCCCTGCAGAACACTGTGCTGGAGGATCACGTGCCAGGTCATTCAACTCCTGAAAAACACAAACCATTAATTTCATTTAATTTCAAACCCCATCACACAATTGCTCAAAGCACTGCTAATGGCACTGGGGCCCTTCTTGCTCATGAAGATAACACCCACATCAGTGAGTTCCCTGGAGCCACAAGAATGGCAACATCACAAAAGCAAGACCAGGATCCCAGAAAGCAAAGCTGCCCCTGAAATCCAGGGAACACACTGGGCACTCGCATCAGGCACCTCTCGAGGTTTCTGGGCAGTATGAAGTCGCAGCAATTCTCAGCAAGTCACAGGGTCTACTGGGTTTGCCTTCATTGCTAACAAAACTCAAGAGATCCCATGCATCACCAAGGTATTATATATTCCACTATCTCCAGGTCACAGAGATAACATGGCCTCAATCCAACGACTCTCAGCACCAGCTTCATTTTATCCCCTGCATTGTAAAACCTCCCAGGTTGCTTCAGCTACAGCCATCTAAGTTTATCACCTCAAGCCCATAGTAGCCTTTTTGCAGGATACAAAACATCAATAACCTGTGGGTTTGTCTCCAGATGTAAATATCCGTGTGTATTGGTGGTTAAATATGGTAAGACACAAGGCCTCCTGTACCCTGATAGACCCCAATTGGAAGCATCACTGTTTGAGTAGCTGTGTCAATCAAATTTTCCTCTAAAGAAATCCTATTATGACTCTCAACTGCTCTGGCTGACTGGGTTAAGCAATTTAGAACACTTCAGAAGCCTTCTGAACTACACCAAGTTTCATTTCGATGCCAACTTTCAGCCCAGATAAGAAAGAGTCCACACGCTGTCACCAGTAACTCACAGTAGCTATCTGCTCAGGAAGTGGACACTTAATGGGAAGTGCAAAGTGAGTAAAACTTAAAAGTCAAACTCAGTCTGCTTTATTTCTGGCTCAGCCTCTGCCCTGCTTTGCATGACGGGCCCAAACACGTTAACTTTTTTTTCTGTGCTAACGCAGTCAAGAGAGCCACACACAAACACCAGACAACCACTACAAGGACAGAGCTAAACTTGGCGTTCAGGAAATGCTCCCAAGCTGTCCCCCATGCACTGCACATTCAGCTTTTCACCTCAGCACCTGCAAGTGTTGGTGACAGCCAGAGTCCACAGCAGACCCTGGAAACTAGACTCTGATGAAGCTTTGGACAAACAAAAACATTTAAGGATAATCAATACAAGCTGATCTCAGGAATAGAAAAATAAATTGTGTTTATGGGCCTTTAGTTATTTACAGGCAATATTTAAGCTCTTGAATAGATGATCTCCAGGAATTCCAGCCTCTAATTCCCATGAACTGGGAGGCCACCACTAACCAAACCCTCTTGTCACAACAAAATGCTGCCTTGCATCAAACAAGCAACACGCTGGTTGCTCCCTTCAGTGGGTCAGTCCCCCAGAAAAAGCTTCACATACCCTGACTACCATCCCTTGCCTTCACAAGTTGAGTTTTGCTCTCAGCAACTCCCAACTGCCCAGCCAAAAGCCTCTTGATATGAGACTACTGAAGCTTTTCTGGTGCTTCTGCCAAGCTTCTCACAAGCCTAACCCAAGCATACCTTGCTCCCACACTTTGTGGTTCAGCAAGGACTTGGACAGGAGCAGGTACTGAGCATGCAGCACCTGCTGGAGAGCCTCCTGAAAGTGCAGAGCATCTCCAGATATCTCTTCAGAACTGTCAGTTATGCATGTCAAGTCAGAGCAGCCAACTTCAGCCAAGCAAGGAATCCCTCCTTACCTCCTAGCTGCAAGTCTCAGCCAGCAAGAAAAGCAGTAACACACTCACTCCCCACCAGCACACAGCAAACCACCTACAACACACCTCTGCTTTAGCTCCAGAACATGTTGCTCCAGAACAGGATGTGCGTTGAGCATCATCCTGAGCAACACAAGGAGACTGCTCCACACAGGAGAGGTGCATGTACCAGAAGAGTTTTCAGGTATCAACAGCCTGAAAAAAACAGAATAGCAGACAGTGCCATGCTCTATTTCTGCCTCAGTGAGCCAGGAGAGCCCCTCTGGTGCAGCAAAGGAACATGCAGCTGCTCACACAGCACCCGTGGCACCCGAGGGCCACACACCCTCCTTGAAGGCAGTCTGCTCATAGCTACAAGGAGCTAAGTGAAGCTCCACACGCACAAATTCGTAAGTAAAGACATGAAAAGTTAAAAACAGGAACACATCTACTCTTTGTAAAGTGTACAGTCCACTTCTGGCTGCTACCAGAGTCTCATCTTCTGGAAAAGATAATTTAATACTACAGTGCTCACAGCCCCAAAAACCAATTATTAAACAAGACACACCTAAACCTCTCCTCTTTACCCCTCTGCATACCTTTAGCTTCTGCTTTATGCATAAATACAAAGCAACAACACAACTCAAAAGAAGCACAATTGTAAGCAACCTTAAGACAGGCAAGACCACAACCTACTATGGATTATATTTCAGAACCTCACTTATAGCTTCCCTCCTATAAAGGGGAAATAGTTGCAAACACAGGCTGTGGCTCGGGGACACATTCCACCAGGGAGAACATGCAGCTCCAAAGCCACACTGATGTTTGCACCACATCCTGCTGCTCAAAAGCACCGCTTCATCAAACTGGATGAAACCACAACCCTTCGGTGACACCATGAGGGAACCTTACGGCAGAGGCACGGGCAGCAGTGAGGTTCAGTTGGCAGCAGCCCCTGTTTCTCATCAAAACACTGTTTCTTCCTTTTCAATCTTCAGCACCAGCAAGAAGGTATACTTTGATTTTTCTGAAGCTGTTTATACTGTCTTGACCAGAAGGAGATGACTTACTGTGAACACTCATACCACTTGTCACAGCTCTCACCTAAGGCAGCATTTCAGGTTCTGCTCTATAAATTCACCAGTGTAAAGAGCAACACAAGCTCCTTATGCCTGGAAAAGTTCAGCAACAGCTTTCAATTCAAGCCCCTGCATTACAAAACCTCCCAGCTTTTATAGAACACCAGCTGAGACAACAAGGGAGATGAAGCTCCACAGAACTCCTCTGGAGCACCACCTGCCACTGCAGCAGACTACTTCTGTGAAGTTCTCGAGGTACCACCAGCACACCACCAGAGCCAAGGAGGTCTCTGCTTCCAGATGTTGCCAAGGGAGACAGAGAACCAACTGGTTTGTAACTTGGAACAAGTCTGTTTCAATTCCAGTTTATCATCACCAACAAACCAGCCATCACTGCATGTACCAGATCCCAGGCTGCACAACCAGCTGTTTCCCTGTGACCTGGGAAGGGCTGCTGGCCAATGATCAAGCCTGATCTTGACCATGCCGATTTTAAACCAAAGCCAGAAGGAAGCTATAGCTGGTCCCCATTCAAGACCATTTCTGATCCTTCAGCACATGCAGATGGTTTCGCTTTAGGAAGAAGTCGACTCAAGCAGCCCTTGGCTGATGTTTCAGCTGGAGTTACCCAGAGGCTGCCTCATGACAAGCTGACTTCAGCTGGAAGCCAACTCAGAGCACTACAAGTTCCTGCCATGTTCCCTACAGCAAAACACCCTCAGGGTTGGGCCCACCCTGCAGATCATACCATCAATTTCACCCACTGTACAGTTAAAAGAATTAATTCCTCAGCAAAAACAAGGAAGAGGAAGCATAGCACAAAGCAAAGCCTGGTTCAAGGTGTCTTGCTCAAAGGTCAAGCAGAATGAAACTCCTACCATGACATCCACGAACTAGACAGCCTAAAAGCTACAAAAGTCACACAAGAACATGGTATTTTGGCTCCAAAACCAGATTTAACTGCATTCAGAAGTTCCTAACAAAACACCCTACCCAGGGGTTCAGGGAAGCACTTTAACTCAGACTGAGTGTGCATATGCCACAGCCTCTCAGCTCTGCTTCCCATGGCACCAGCTGCCAGCAGGGCCTCAGGGCACACCAGGAAACCAGTGCCACAAGTCTCAGGCCCACACTACTCTCCTCCTCCCATCAGCTAATATCCCAGCAGGTAGAAAGCTGCTTTTAAAAATGCATCTTGATCAAGGAGTTCAAACTGCATAGTAAGTTTTCAAAGGGCTATCAAACACAATTGCTTGACATCTTAAAGTTTAACCCTGAATGAGCTTCAACTTATAATTAGCTTTATTTGTAAACCCCAAAAGCCTTTCTTAGGTTAAGTTTAAATTTATTCCTCTAGACAACAATTCCCTCTCCAGTCTAACATGTTCCTGGTAAAAAAAAGTTCTCTGGCCAGAAGACAAGACTAGTTTTAAGGATTAAGTTAATGCCTTTAGTAAGAATAACCAACGTAACTGGTAACATCAAGAAGCCAAGAGTAAAAAAACAGTATCCTTGAGCAGGCAGATCCAGCAATTTTAATAAACTTCTGTACACTGCAGAATTCCCCACATACTCCAACACACTAAGTTTACATCTCACAGATTATCCAGAGTCTGTTCAGACTGCACTCTGTGGTCTTTCCCCCCTACTCCAGTTGTTTTCACAGTAATTTACTCAGACTAATATCATTACCTTGATTATAAGCTTAATTTTTTCTTCAAGTCACCACTGTGAATGAAAAGAGCTTTTAACCTGACCAGCAAGTTTTTGCCCAAAGCCCCTGAAACCCTCTGTGACAGGCAATCTAGGGCTATGTTACAAAATCATGATTTATCTGACCAAGGAGGAACTTGCAGCCACTCAGCCATGAATCGTTATCAGCTCTCGACAGAGCAGTGCCACACAACACAGCACCAGGGCCCTGGCCAAATCACCCACCCTCCACCTGACCTCAGTGCAGAACCAAGGAGACACGAGCTCGATGCACATTCCTTGGGCCAGAGCAGGTTCTACCTGTACCTGTCACCCAACATACTGGGCAAGGTGAGCTGTAAGAGCCAGTATCCACCGAGCACTTCACTTGGCTCCCCTCTCTCCTTGCCAAGTGGACCCCCTCCACAGGATACTGCTCAAACCGAGGCCCCATCACCCTACAGCATCCATAGATGCTCTCCTAGCCTACAGGACTTCTATGATTCCTGTGTCTGCCATTCTAAGGCTAGTACCCTTATTAACAGAAGCATTTTTATCCTCAGAAAGATTGTGATCCTTTCCCTTTGACAGAATCTCACTGGCTTAGTGCTTGCTCTTCTGAGCTATTGCTTCTTACAAGACTCTGCAGAAGTTAGAAGGCAAACAGGAAAGCGAGTAGCATGAAAAGAGTCGTTATAAACATCTAACTGTCACCCTGCTTTTTTAGTTGGTTTTGGTTTGTTCTGGGTTTTTGGGGGGTTGTTTTTGTTGTGTTTTGGGGGTTTTTGTGGTGGTGGGGTTGGGGTTTTTTTTGTTTTTCTAATAGCCTGAACAGCAAGACAACCAAAGCAACATGTAACTTCCTGCTAGTGTGGAATCCAAGTATCAAAAGGCCCAGCCAGCCAACAGAAGCCTAACCAGTATCCTCCGTACTGGCAACACAGGAGATAATTGACACAGATGGGCTGCGCTGGCAGCCCCAGGAGCACAGCGTGAGGCTGCAACGGAAGAAACCAGTTGTTCCCGCTGACTGCTGTAAAGCAGAACCGGCAGTGCAGAAATGAATACCCCGAGTTTGCTCTGCACAGGTAACGCGTACAACGCGGCAAACGCTGACGCTGCCCCGGAGCCAACCAATCCGATGCAGCCCATCTGCTGGCACTGCTCATTTCGGCAGGAGTGGAACCAAAACATCTCAGGAGGTTGAGAAACTCCGGACTACAGGGAACCCATCGCCTTCCACAGTTCAACAGGGATATCACCACAGAATATATAGTTTAGTTCTACAAAGCCCTACCTGGTTTTGAGGCCTTTGTTTTACAAGCAGTAATGAGCCAACACTTCTCCTCTAAGGAAGTGTTTTACTTCAGCACAGCTTCCGATTTCCCCTTTCTCCTCTCTGTGGGGTCTGAGCAGCTCGTACAGGGAACTCATGAAGAGATGAGAAACTAACCTTTATCTGCTCTCCTGCTCAAAGTGCTCCAAACGGTGCCCCGGTTATTCCAGCACAGGTAACACATCTCCTACAGATAAGCGCCACAGACAGGGATGCAGCTGAATCCCAAGTGCTTCAGCTTAAACCTTAAAATGGAAGTCATCCACTACAGCCCTCCAGCACTACTCCCATCCTACCCCCAGACACCTCAGTGCTCTATTTCTTATCAAATATATCCCTGATAAGACAAATTATTCTCATACATATACATAAAAATAACAATAAAATAGAATTATTTCATCACTATCCCCATACTTCACAGGGACACTGGCTGCTTACACCCCAAACATCTCTCAGAAGGAAAGAGTTCCATGTTTCAGAGCCACAAGCCCAGGATTAGGAACACCACAGCTCAAGAGACTGCAGTGGATCACACCAGCAGCAATTCGAGAGCAGGTCTCAACTCTGAGCTCTTTGGGAGCATCTGCTGAAAGAACAGCTGCTGCCTCTTCATGCAGACCCATTATCCCAGCTCAAGTCTCTGGACAACCCCAAGAGCAACCAGAGATGGGACAGGACAGACTCTGCAGATTCTCATGCCCCCTCACTACCTACCCAGCTGCCAAAGATCCTTGTTCTGCCCTACGTCCAGCCCAGAAGAGTTTGGGATACAAGATGCCATTGCAGGTAATGCTGCTGACACTGTATCAGTTCTACTCCTGGAGTTTTCTGCTTCTTTCAAAGTTCTCATCCCTCTTAATATCCAAGGGCACAGAATTTTTTGTCTAGAACCTCAGTCTGTGGTTAGGCATAAAAACCAAACTGCCAAACACAACAGCCAGTGGCAAGATTAAGACCCGAACGCTGATCTATCGAGACTGGTAATACCCTCTGAAAACGCCTAAGCAGCAGCTTTGCTTCCCATCGCTCCTTTGTACTCAAGTCTAGTGGGATTATTTCAGCTTGATCCACATTCCACAGGCTTTTGTTCTTGCCACAAGGTGCAACAGCAAAGGTCAGAACCACACCAGTTCCCTTATTCTCCTGACAGGGATGGTCACTACACACAAGGTATCGCTGCTTTTCCCAGGGACCAAAACAAAAACAAATACCCACCCCACCCCCCCCCAGTCTAAAATAGCCCGAGTGTAAACAACCAGTTGCTTAAGTAGTTAAGCAAGACGAGCACAGTAACTCTAAGAGTGAGTGCCCCTTTCTAATCTGTAGTTTAATTCCTGTCTAACTCTTAAAGCATCTGGACACTGGAACAAGTGGTTTCATTTCCCTTCACGTGCTTCATTTGTTGTAGGGCTGTAGGAAGCATTTCCAAGTCTCCTCTCCTCGGCAGCCACCGCTCTTACTCCACTGAGACGCCTGGTGCTTTGCAGAGCATGATGTATGCATAGCTTCGGTGACACTCTCACTGCTTCCCGAGGTTCTAAAGACTCTCACAACCTTACACAGCACCCATTGTCCCTCACGATCCTTCATCTGTGAAAGGCAGCGTGAAGAATCGCTCCATGAGCGCCCAACGTTAACAAAGACTTGACCCATTCAGCTTCTCTTCTGTTAAAAGCCAGCCTGGAAGCGGAAGTGCTCTGAGCATTGAGCCCTGAACCACAGCATGCACTGAACTACAGTACAGCAGCTTTCCCTGCTCCTCCCCCCCTCCCCTCTGGTCTATCTGGGTGTCCTCCCTGCCCCCAGCAGCCACACTGACCCCGTTTGGCATTCACTGCCCTGTCACTGCCATAGCTCCCAGGCCTATTTTGATGGCAGGCATGTGACATCATCCCAAGGAAGGGCCACTCTTTCCAAAGACCTTCAAGCCCACAAACACACTCTGGAGCAGCCCTCACAGAGTGCTGAGCATGGCTAAAACCATTGACGGGGCACTACAGATGAGACATTCAACTAGAGCACAACTTCCTTATGTAACCTGCCACCCTACGCCTGTCTGGGAATGTCAATATGCTCAAATTATACTCAAAAGTCCTTCCCTTTCAAGCTCTGCCTAATCCACTAGCATACACAAGCCTCTAAAGTTCTCTTCGATTTTCTTCACCTTAGGTTTAGTTTGATCAGTACGACACACAAAGCTTCACAAGAACTTCAAGATAACCTACAACCAAAGTGAAGATGTTAACACATAATGCAAGTCTGAGGCATCCCACATAACGGCCAAACTGATCTCAAAACATTAGGCAGTAGGTTTACAGTTGGCTCTTAAAAAAAAAAAAAGGTCAGATTTACATAGTAACAGAGGCAAGAAACTCTATGGGACAACAGCCTTCTTTCTACATCTGAGCCCTGCGTGGAGACTCCAAGCTGACAGCTACATTTTGTGAGAAAAAGGATTTAAATTCACCGAGGTAATACAAAGGTACTTCAATAATCCATGTTCCCCCAGTAAAAGCTACTATGATGATCAAGCAAAGAAGAGTTGAAAGAGTGCAGGGGATTGAGCAGCAGCTGTTTGTTTTTTTTTTCTAGAAGGCCAGGACACCAAGTGCGGACTGTCCAGGAGGAGAGGGCTCAACATGCCTGGCCCTACAAGCCTACCAGATGACTCAGGCTGTCGAACAGCACTGGCCCCGTTAAAACAAGAAATCACATTATTTTGACCAGTTGAACGTTGCAAGCCTCTTGTGCTCAGCGCCCAACACCAAGAGAACGCTCCTTGAGACAGAGAAGCCTGTCCCCACGAAGCTCCCGAAGGCCAGAACTTCCAACACAGGCAGCGCTTCGCTCCTTCCGGGCACCTTCCTCCCAGAGCGGCAGCCCCGTTCCGGCGCCGCTGCCTCCACGACCGTCCTGCCCCACACGCGAGCTGCCCCTCCAGCTGCGGCAGCCGCTGCCCACCCCGGGCCCGGCCGGGCCCCGCCGCCGGCGCCCCCTCGCGGCCCCAGGCCCGGGCTCCGGGGGCCACGTTGCTTTCGGAAGGACTAGGCCGACGAGACCACCGCGGTCTCGGCCTCCTTCCCCTCCTCCCCTCTCCCTGTCCCTGGAGCTAAGGCACGACCCCTCCATCCCCGGGGAGGTGCCCGGTGAGAAGGGACCTTCCCGAGGGGGTCAAACCGAGCGGCCCCCCCCGGGAGGCTGGGCCGCAGCCCCCGGGCCCTCTCCGGCCCCTGTCTCCGAAGGACGCCGCTTAACTTCTACGCTCCCCAGCCCCACACGGCGGGGCTGCCCGTAACCCCTGAGCCGAGGCGGGACCCCACACCGCCAGGGCAGGGCCCGGCCTTCCCGCCCCCACCCCCCTCGCTCCCCGCCAGGCCCGGGGCGGCGGCGGGGCCTACCCGGGTTATGTAAGGCGATAGCGGGGCCGGAGCCACCCGGGCGGGCGGTAGCGGGGCCGAGGCGGGCGCGGGGCGGCGGGGCCCTGCCCTTACCTTGTGGATTCTCTTCAGCGCCATTGTGTG
>JANHGN010018949.1:0-64278 GCA_024605025.1 Megaceryle maxima | reverse complement strand
TATCTTAACTGAGCTATAAAAATAATACATCTTGTAAACAAGTACTGTCTCTGTTTTTACTGAGAATACTTGCAGAGTTTTCACAGTCCTTATAAAGAGTTCTGAGTTTTCCTTCTGAAATGCATTTGTTACAGAAATAAGTGGTGGCATCTCTGAGTAGTTACTATTATTGCTTAATAATACATGAGTAAAAATATCCATTTAACAGTATTTTTGACACCTTTTTTTAAAAAGATGTTAATACAGTATTTTATTATAAAAATTCATTTCCCTAATGATAAGCATATAGAAATCTTTTTCAGATTAGGACAGCATCATTACAGATGAGAGGGACAGCTGTGATGTAAAAATATCCTTTTTATATAACAAGTGTTTAAAATAACAGAAATCTGCACATCAAAGTCAGGAAGACAAAATTGGAAGTAAAATAAACATCAAATGATGTATGTATACTAGAAATACATTTTACTTAAATATTGTTGTATTGTTATTTCTATGTCTTAAATATAATAAAAGTTATTAGGATTTGTGCAAAATTATGTTAAAACATTTCTGAAATATATTTTATTCTTTACGAAAGGTTTCTAAATCAGAATCTTAGAAACAAGGAGGAAGAATTTATTAAAGCACAGAGTATGTAAGTTCTAGTTTGGCAATAGAGTGTCTTAAAAACAGAAATGTATATTATTTCTAGATTAACTGATTCTTTTATTCCATTCTTATTAAAATAATCTTTAAATGTTGTTTGTGTATAAGACTGTATATGTTAATATGTGCTATTTATAGAATGGTGTGCTTGTGAGTATTGTGACATTTATGTATGATGCACAGATGTATTTATAGACATAATGTATTTTTTCTTCATGTAGGGATTACTGCATAAGTAGGAAAACAGACAGACTGCAAACCAAACCCCTCAAAATGAAGTAGGACAGAATTATACATCCTTTAAATGAGATACCACAAAATTCAAGGTATATATTGTTTCCAGCACCCTTGGTTAGATGATCAGATGATTTCTGATTGCAATCAAACGCACCCAGCCAGGACTTGGAGTGTATATGATTTTTAACTCTGATTGATACATCTCAGCTTAATAGCTTGCAGATTGAACATTCACAGAACACAATGTAAGTGAAGTTGGAATATCAACCTTTTGACTCACACTTAATGCTGATGGCAAAATTTTGGCTTAATGGAAGCACATTTAATTTGCAGGAAAATAAATGAGCTAATATGTGTTCAGAACCATATAGCCTGATTAATGGTTTCTGTAGTTTGCATATCATACCTCCACAATACTCCAAGTAAATATTTGAAAACATTAATCATGTCTGAGTTACATGCCAGCTCCACATAAATTCAGTGTATTACAGTATACTTCAATTTCTATGTTCATATTATCCAACACATTACAACGTTACATAACTGTGTCTTAAGTATTTGATGAAATACTTTTGTTCATTCCTATTTACAGTACATTAAATAAAAGTAAAAATTTAATAGTAATTTAAGTATTTTCCTGTCACATTTCTGTCTTACAGACAAGTTCTTATTTCAGAGTTATCACTGTCAAACCAAATATTGTTACTTAAATAGCTTCTTAGGGGGGGAAAAACCCAACATATTAGGTCATTCATTTGAATATAGTCCATTTTTGTTGCTTGTAAATGTTATTATTCTCTGATACCTTTTCCAATCCTCTATAAAGTGAACTCGAAGCATTGAACCTAATGGGTATTACAAAAAAAAACGCTGGCTCATGTTGCCAAAATTAGTTTCTTTATTCACCTGAAAGATTTGAGCAGCTAGCAAATTTCCTTTTGGGTTGAAGCTATGGAATGTAGTGGCTTGCACCAGTTTACATAAAGAACAAATTCATAAAATAAGTACTGACATTACATGCCTACTACTGAATCTCTGCATTGACAATTCAAACAACAAATTTCACTGCTAGGTTGATTTTCCTCTTACATATTTGTACAGAAACTAATACAACAGGTTACAATGTAAAGAATGAATTTCAGTGTTTCCTCTGATATATAAACATTACATACTACTGTGAATTCATGTGCTTTGAGGATCTTGGAGAGGGTGCAGGAGTGGTTTTCATATGACATCAAGTCTAATGAATAACAATCTCAATTGTTTCTCTGTCCTAGTTTGTGATTCAATGGAAATGTTTCAATGAGATTGAGTATCTGAATTGAAGACTTTGAAGCTGCTTATCTGCAATGATTCAGTGTGTCAAAAATGTCTTTAGGATAAAGAAACAAAAGAATTCTGATTGCAGTGGAAACCAGGAAACACAGATTGAAATAAAATAATAAAATTGGACATGATAGTTTAAGTAAAGCAAATAACCACCTTCACGTTCAAAACAAAGTTTCTAACTCTTCCACTCATAAGATCCTATAAAACATATTTTTTCATAAATCAGTAGCTCCTTTTTTTGTTGGGGGGTAAGAAGAGGAAGAAGTTGATCTTTTATTTAATTCAATTTTATTTAGAAGTTCATTTATCTCTTACAAGGACTGACAATTAATTAGAAGTCTAGGAGTGTACTGTTTTTGTCTGGGATGCAGTAAGTTTTCATTTCTCATACAAGGATATGGTTTAGATTTGTGACTAAAACAGCATTGATAACACACTGATATACTAGCTATTGATGAGCAGTGATTACATAGAATCAAGGCCTTTTCTGTTTCTCATGCTGCCCTGCCAGCAATTAGACTGAGGGTGGACAAGTAGCTGGGAGAGGACACAGTCAGGACAGCTGACCCCAACTGACCAAAGGGATATTCCATACCAAGTTACTTGTGTTACCAAGCATGATGGAGCTCTGCTTTTGTGAAAACATCTAAGCACTTGTCTGCTGATGGTCAGTGACTGAATTCCTTATTTTGCTTTGTTTGTGTGTTCACCTTTGCTTTTTCTGTTTAACTGTCTTTATTTCAGCCCATGAGGTTTCTCACACTTACCCTTCCAATACTCTTCCCATCCTCCCAGTCTGGGGGAATGAGCAAATGTCTAAGTGAGGGTGAGCTTCCTACTGGGGTTAAATGACAAGGGGTAGCAATTTTAAAAGAAATGTCTTCCTTATTTAAAGGAGAAGACATTGAAAGCATGAATAGAAAGAGCTAAGAAGAGAGAAAACTAATTTCTCAGTTTCAGGCTTCCAAAAAGTTAAATAAAGGCAACATATGCAAATGTTAATCTTGAAACAAGAAACATAATTTAGATTGTGTCAGGCAATTACACTAGACAGCATTACACTATTATTATTTTCCACCAGAGATCCTATAAAAACAAGGGTCTGTTATAGAATTCCTACCCAAAACGAAAAAATATACTATTCCAGATTTCAGCATCCTTAGTTCATCACACTTAGTTTTCTAAGGTTCTCAAAGAATAATGCTAATTACAGATTTAGTAATAAATTAACAGATTCCCTAGTCTTAATTTTATATTTCATAAAATTTTAACAGCATGCTTTCAGACTGTAATAGAAATCAATAATCTGAAGAATTAAGGGTAGGAAGTAACACCATCTGCCTTATCACATTGTATCAACACCATGTTAATGGAAATGGGGAAAGATTTTCTTAAGCATGAAAGAATATAAACAAGATTCAAGACTCTCATCTTGGACTTGAATAGGGTACCCTTTTGATTTATGTTAGCAATATTTTCTTAGTGATGGTCAGAGTAGCCAAATCCACTCTTTAACAAAGAAGCTTTAATGTAGTTTTACATATTTAGGCCTCCAGAACTTAGAGATACTCCAGAAAATCAGGACCGGTATCAGCCTATAACTCCAAAAGCATATAGGTGTCCCATAACAGTTTTCTTATGTCTGCTTCTATTACATGACTATATATTAAGCTCTAAGACTTATCAAATGTTACTAGACACCTATGTGTGGACACAAGTAGATTTACATTAGATTTTCATTAAATTCAGCGTGAGCTTAGATAACCTGTCTCAAATGTGAACATCTGTAGTCAGATAAATAACTAAGGTGTCTAAAAGCTGGAGCTTCATCCCAAATGGAAATTCTGTTTTAAACTAAGAGAGATGGATTCAGTCCTGTTCAACATCTTTATCAATGACCTTGATGATGGGACAGAGTGCCTTCTCAGCAAGTTTGCTGATGACATGAAACTGGGAGGATTGGCTGATTCACCTGAAGGCTGTGTGGCCATTCAGCAAGATTTGGACAGACTGGAGAGCTGGGTAAAGAGGAACCTAATGAGGTTCAACAAGAGCAAATGCAGAGTCCTGCAACTGGGAAGGAACAGCAAAATGCACCAGTACAGGTTAGGAGGTGATCTGCTAGAGAGTAGCTCCATGGAAAAGAACCTTAGAGTCCTGATAGACAGCAAGTTATCCATGGGTCAACAATGTGCCCTTGTGGCCAAGAAGGCCAATAGTATCCTGGGGTGCATAAAGAAGAATGTGGCCA
Organism: Megaceryle maxima; assembly: GCA_024605025.1. NCBI lineage: Eukaryota > Metazoa > Chordata > Aves > Coraciiformes > Cerylidae > Megaceryle > Megaceryle maxima. Next base: position 59,813 of record JANHGN010018949.1, on the reverse strand, counting down.
GCAGACCAAGAGAGGTTCCCCTCCCCCTCTACTCTGCCATAGTGAGACCTCACCTAGAGTTCTGCATCAAGATCTGGGCTCCCCAATTCAAGAGGGACAGAGATCTACTTGAGAGAGTCCAATGAAGGGCTACAAGGATTATTAAGGGACAGGAATACCTGCCTTAACAAGGAAAGGATGAGAGACCTGGGGGTTTTTACTCCAGAAGAATACTGAAAGGGGATCTTACTAATGTCTTTAAATACATTGTGACTGGGCATCAAGAAGGCAGGGACAACCTCTTTTCACTTGTGTCCTGTGATAGGATGAGGGGCAATGGCCACAAACTGGAACACAGGAAGTTCCACCTCAACATGAGGAGGAACTTCTTTACTGTAAGGGTTGTAGAACACTGGAACAGACTCCCCAGAGAGGTTGTGGAGTCTCCTTCTCTGGAGACGTTCAAGACCTGTCTGCATGCATTTCTGCATGATGTGCTTTAGTTTAGTCCTGCTCTGGCAGAGGGGTTGGACTTGATGATCTTCAGGGGTCCCTTCCAACCCCTATCATTCTGTGATTCTGTGAGATGTAGAGACAACGAAGAAGCAAAAAATGAACTTTTAAAAATATATATTCAATCACATTTTTATTGTTTTCTTACTTTTAGATGTTTTATTCTATTGTTGCACAATGGTAATCTCTTGCTCTGTTTCTGGGTAATCTGATACATAAGAAGGAGTATTTCTCATACACATAATTTATCTTCAGTGAAGGTATTTGGATTAATCTGGGACGTAGTATCAAAGGAATAAGTAGGACAAAAATTTATTGACTTTCAAAACTGAGAAAATCTCTATGAGACATGGTTATTTTTGGAAAGCACATCTGAACCTGAGGAACCACAGTCTGTGATGCACTAAATAACGTTATGATATTATGTGTTTTTTACAGACTGCCTTCATGCTAATTGAAAAGTCTATGAATTAATATCAACACCTTTTTTTTAATTATTTTATTTTTTACTTAAAAAATGGAATGCACAGAAATCTTATATGGTGCTATTCTTTACACATTTTCTCATTCTTCTGTAGCAACACTGACACTAATATAATAGATGTGTGAAGAAACTGAGGGGGTTGATATGAGTGATGCTCTATGATCACTCATAGAAAGAGTAACCAGTTTTGAGTAAAGTAGGTACATTCTATCTGTACTTTATTAATAATGTTAGTTTAATTATTTATTTTCAACACAGAAACAAAGTTTAAATTAGAATTATTGAATTATTAAAAAAAAAAGTAAGGAAATAATTAGCTGATTAGATTCTCTTGAGAAACATTTAAATCACTTCTAAGTAGATCATGATGTATTTTTCTAATAAAAATTATATTTGATTATAAACTATCAGGCAAATGCAGGAGGCCTCTGTGTGTAAGACAGTCTCTGAAGACAGTCTGAAGACTGTTGATACTTTATGGCTTCAGGATCCATTGCATCTCTATTTTGATAGGTAGAACTTTCACTTATGATTAAAGGTATGCAGTCAAATAACATTTCTGCCCTTCCAATTAGTTCAAATATGCTTCATTCATTTCAATTGTCCTTTTGAAAAATTCCAGATGCAATTAATTAAAAAATTGCCTATGTAAATAAATGTGTATAAAATCAGAAAGATGTTTTTGATGGCTGATAATAAAAGCAGAATACAAATGATAAATTTTTATCTAGAAGAATCAATCAAAATAAAGTCAGCTACTGGTAAAACATACGGCTGAAATTGAGTATGCTGGGTTATTTAAACATGAAACATCTTAATGTTGTGAGAGGAGGAGGTCAGAAGCATTAAGCAGAAGCATTTATTATGGCAGTCATTTGAAAACCTTAACAGCAACTTACAAAGTATAATGTCCCCTTTTATAATGATGAGAAACCAGTTCTACACTTTTTCCTCTTTTGGGAAGTTGAAATAGAAATTCAGTGGCACAGCCACAGCACAAGGATCTTTACAAGGAATTTGATGGTGCATTTACTTTTAGATATGCTGAAAAATACCAAAGTACTTATATTCAAAAAAAGCCTTACATAGTCTTTGTTACCAAATATAACTTGTTGTCCTATGATCTCTATTAAGAATATTCTTTTTAATCCTTATATTGGAGGAATTCAGTTAGTGATTATATAATTAATAGGCTTACTAAAGGAATGTTAGGGTACATTTGAAATGCAGCAATAAATAATTTTCTTTTTAGTTAAGAGGAAATATAGAAATCGTAACTATTAAATTTTTTTTTTCTTTGTTTAATATCCACAAAAATAATAGGAGAAAACTCACATACTCACATACTTTACCAATTTCTGGTTCAGCTTTGCCATATATTTAGTTTGTCTTTATCAGCCATGACTCACTTCACTGATAATGTGTGATTCTCCTGTGATTTCCATCTTGCATAAAGTTACACATATTGACCGTGGGTGTTTAAAGAATACACATACTCTTTTCAGTTTTCAGCTGTTACCCACATGGTGTTCCTGAACTTTTCACATGTCACAGCTTGTTTACTGAGGAGGAACTGCATCTTTCCTCTTAAAAAAACTTTTTAAGAACAGTGATAGATAAATTTTCTTAATTTTCACTGCCTTTCAAAGGTTTGTCCTACTTCCTCAGTCTCCATGACCAGCAGTTAATAGTTATTAGACTGTGTAAATGTTATTGAGGGCAAAATATTAATCACACATGGTTGTACATCTGATATCATAAAGACTATACTAAACATGTCTGGAGGAGATCAAATATGAGTATATTTTACTATTTACGTAAATCTAATTTATTTATTTTAGTTAAGTCTGTTTTGTACCCAGTTCCATGCTATATTTATGATTTTGAAACCTATCATTATACCCTCTATACATAGCAGAAACTTCATCATAATAAAACAGTATTTCATTACCAATATATTTAATTTTATTAATATTAGTTTGACTGCAGAATACACCTCAGTTTTAACAAACGTGTTCTGTTTCTCTTTTTCATCTTGTTGTTAGTGTTTATTTGCCTGTTTAACCTTTCCTGGTTCTTTCCAGGCTTGAAAATGCTTGGAAATCCAGAGAATGTCATTGGATATATCCACACATCCATAATGCATGGATGTGCCATTTTATCCATCCTTACACTGCAGCAATTGTCTTGTATGTTGCAGGTCAATCAACTTTTCCAAATGTACAGTCTCTTCATATATGGTAAATGAAGAATGATGAGAATCCCTTGGATTTAACACATCTGGAAGGAAATGTAGACTATATTCCTTCAGCTTGGGAAAAAAACAACAAATAGCCCTCAAAAAAACCCAGCCAAACAAATAAAACCCCCAAAACAACAACAACAACAAAGCAAAACCAAAAAACCCCACATCCTCTCCTCCTAAAAAAACACCTTTACAAACCCAGAGAGTTTATTTTCTTAATCCCTTTTCTTTAAAAATCCCACAAACTTCCCATACATTTAAATCAGAATTGGAAATGCAAAACATTAAGGGAAATAAATAGAAATATTAAAATGACTTTCTTTTCTTTAGTTACTTGTAAAAAGACAACTGATCGCTTTTCAAAGGTGTTCTCACAAAACAAAAATATAGTTTCTGTTCCTGTGGAGAGCAAGGAAACAATTTTGAGAATAAACAAGATCATATATGAAAACAACTTGTCAACAAAGAGCAACAGGAATTTTTTTTTTTAATAGCTGTAGGCAAAAATTAATGTAGATATAATCATATAAAAGTGATTAGAAATTCATAGCATGAAATAAAATGAGAAGAATTTGGTGTGAGCCATAAGGCCTTTTAAGATAAAAACAAAACTAAAGAATAAAAATAAGAAATAAGAAATGCCCAGTAGGATAGAGTAGAGGGGGAGGAGAACCTCCCTTGACCTGTTGGCCACACTCTTCTTTATGCATCCCAGGATACTACTGGCCTTCCTGGCCACAAGGGCACATTGCTGTTCCATGTATAGCTTATTCTCCACCAGGACACCAAGGTCCCTCTCCATGGAGCTGCTTTCCAGTGTGTCTACCCCTAACCTGTACCTGTACATAGTGTTGTTCCTCCCCAGGTCTAGGACTCTACACTTACCCTTGTTGAACTTCATTAGGTTTTCCTTTGCTCTATTTTTTCAAGAGCTGAAGCCATCTGTGATTGACTAACAATTTAACTTCCTAAGTAATGGAGGAAAAAAACAAAAGAAGCTAGTAGATCGGCACCATGTGGTGAATAAATAAGTTTGGTCTTTGCACCAGTTGATCTTAGCATCAAAACTATAGCATAAGTATTATAATCATCTCAGTGGAAAGAACACCTGAAAAAATGTAATGAAGGGAAAAATCTACCCTGCTATTTTGTCTTGCAAAATTCTGTGACTTTGTTGCAGAAGACCTCTGCCTGACCATCCCAATGAAGCAAGCTGGCACGTAGCATATTCTGCAGATGGATCAACAGTGACACTGTTGGTTTCCCATGGTAGCCCAAAGATTCTGGCAACCACAAACAACAGCAAATAATTCTGTCCACCCTTCATGGGCCTTAATGATGCTCCTGGGTTTAAATGTTATTCCCAAAGGATTTTGGTCTACTACTTCAGTATGCTCCTTCTTTCTCTGGGTAGGTCATCTTATTGCCATGTATGCCCAAATCCATTTTCTCTTTTTGTACTTTCTGGTGTAAACATAATCCCATTCTCCTTACTATCACATCTTTATAACAGGAAAGCCATTGCATATTTAAAGGGATATCATACAGAACTGATTGAGAAAAAAATTCTAAAATACACATATTTACTAAGAATACCACAGATTACAAAATCTTACAATATGATGTGGCTTAGTAACAGCTTTAAAAATATGTTTAAATCTGTCAATTAGTAGATTTTTCTTTAGAGAAGTTTCAGAAAAACTAAAAATGTAAATTCATTTCCAAGGCCTATTAATGCCCAGTAAACAGTCATTTTCCTGGTCAAATAATCCTGCACAGAATTCAGATGTAAAAAGACCTGATTTCTTACAACTGATCCTGTTTAGTGATATTGTATTTTTGTACACATTAGAATATTAGATGTGTCTGGACCCAAACACAGAAGAACTAGCCATGTTATGTCGTACAATTGCAGTGTTCAGAGTTGCACTCTTCACAAGACATTGAAATGGACAAATCATAATCTGGGCTTTTTCGCATTTCCTTGGTGGACATCATGTATACTAAATACCTTACAGGAGATATTTGAGGATGTGACTCAGACTGTGGTTTTTTTTTAACCTAGCTCACATAGATATAAACATGTAGACACACAAATGTTCACATTTTAATATGGAGCTGAATCTCACCCACTATGTCTTTACTTCCTTCAGATTAAGATAGTAAATGTTCAGCTGTGACAGATGGTTCATTACTATGTATTACAGTTGGATATAGCACTTCAAAAATCCATGGAGATTCTATTTTGACATCCTACAATACTGTTATGGAAGATCCAGATAACAGATTATAAAGCAGAAGTACTCACACTGTTGGTAAAAGAAATGCACATATGTGGAGAACTACATGATAAAACAGAGCATGACTATTTTTTAGAGACTTTCTGTCCATATGGACAAAATAACTGGATGAAATAAGACAATTCTAATATCTGAGGCACTTTGAAGATTTACTTTGTTTAGCAACTCTCCTGTGCAACTTGTGTATAGTTGTAACAGAGTGTGTGGTTTCAAGAAAGATATATGTGTAAAATGGAAGTCCTTCAGATAATTAGTTACATCTGTTCTTCTGAGATTTGTGGCACAATGTAGGCAATAGGAAAGACCTGGAGATTAAGCAAAATTCTGAAAACCCTGGATTCTCCCTCATATTAACCGCTGCCCTGTACTAAAGGTTACCTAAAAATGCTTCTTGATCTTTCTTTTTTAATTCCTTTCCTTGTGTTCTTGTTATTTCAGGATATTCTACCTTTAATCTCTAGCTGCATCTACTAGCAGTGGGTAGAAATGACTGTTTGGTTTATGTACAACAGACTTTCCAAAAACTATGTGTAGCATTACTTCTCCAGTTCAGACCATATAGTGTGCTGCTTCATCCTAAGTAATGACTAACTGCTTGTAGTAGGTATCAAGGATGCAATTCTCTCAAGGTGTGACCTTTGGAGAAAAAGGAGGGAAAAGGACAAAGTTGGTGAAGTTTTCTATTCTGGAAGCATAAACAAATTTTGCGAAAGAGGCTATCAGCTCTGAAAAGCAATTAGTGATTACAGTGGTATTAACATTAAAAAAAAAAAAAAAAAAAAAAATTTAGTCTTTAACATTCATTCATTTTACCAAAACTGTAGAAATACAAATCCTTTGAATTAAAAAAGGGACATATTCTTAATGTCACTATTAACACAATAAACCATGTTTGGTAAGCTTTATTCCGAGTAGAACATAAAGCACCAGAAAAGCTTAACAGTTGTGCCCTGGATGCCTCTTCATTAACAACAGATGAAAAGCAAAGAGGAAAGGACTAGGGGTTGAGCTGCTGTGACTCTACACATTCACAATCAGATGACAACTTTGCAAGCAATGACACGTCAGTTGGTGGTCTGAGGCATGCACCCTACATAGACAGAAAAGTGCTAAATGACTGGACATTGTTTTAAAATATGAACTGAAATTACTCCTGCTATTATTTTTCTATTCAGTCTCCTTGTTTTCCTTTGGTTGGCTTTGTTGAGTTGTGTGGGTTTTTTCATGCAACTGACTCCTTTTCCCAGCCTTAAAACTACATCTTTTTAAAAGGAATTTTCGTTTCAACAATTTTATGTCTGTGCTACAGAGATCTATTCAACACTTCAGATGGAGAAATGTTAAAATTATTATCAGAATCTATTTTCTTCAGGAGCCTCCTGGGAGCACCACAACTGACAACAGGCCTGAGAAAAAACCAATAATATATTCTAGACCTATTTATTCCTTTTGCTTCATTCTTGCTAAGAACTGTTCATCTGAGCTCTCCCCTGGGCAAAGCATCTTGGAGGACCTCTTATGTCAACTAGAAAACATCAGAATGTCAAAATAAGACATTTGTACACATTTTGCTAATAGAATCCTTCCAACAGATTTTTGCTATGTTCTATCCATTTTTATTTTGTCTGGCTTTGTTTCTCAGAATCTCTAATTAAATAGGTTTAAATACATTAGTACATATCATTACCTTGGTTTGTACTGGGATTTAGTCAGAGCTTCTATTTTAATTGTTTGAATATAAAACTGAAATAAAACCTCTGCTTTTTACTGAGGCATGTTATGTCCTCTGCTGAATGCATTACTGACCTTAGACCATCCATTTATTGTAGTCAACAACACACACTTTGAAGGAAACTGATACCAACCTCTCAGTGCTGAAACTAAGTTCAAGGTAGAAGTTGCAATGCTGTAAATTCTTTTCAGCACTAAAAAAATAATAAATGTTAAGTCCTTTAACTTATAATGGTTTCTCGTTATAAGATTACATTATTGTTCTTAGGCAGTTAACATTCATCACAGCTTTTGACCATAAGAGAAATTTGTTTGCTCTGTTAATGAAGCACTTAAATTTTCTGTCTGTTTCTAAAATTAAAGACATATTGTTATGATTTCTAGAACAAAACAAGGACATATCTGTAGTGCTGATTTTCTTCTTTCTCTTGCATATCTGTAGTGCCTGTAGTGTTTGTAAAATGGTCCCTTCTGATTGTCCAAAAATGTTTTCTAGTCTTCTAAATAACATTAGACACCAGTTTTCTCTGAAAGCTCTTAAAACTGTTTATATTCAACACAAGTGTTTCTTGCTACAATTCTCTCTCCACAAGCTTCAGAAGGGAGGGAATGTCAGTATTTATTTATTGTTTGAGATTATTTTCCCTAGGACTTTTCTTACAAAATGTCTGTATTCTTTTCAATGAATTTGGAGACAACTCTAACTGTACAATATTTCTATTTAGACATTGTTTTACTTCAATTAATAAATATATAAGTGATATAATCACAAAACATATAAAACTCTTGGAATAATCATAATCAATTTACAAAATGGTCTCAAACAGCATAAACTGGCTTCAGATTTAAAATTGCCAGCAGTTTGAAAATATTTATGATGAAGGTTTGTTTAATGACATTTACACAATCCATTACTTCAGGGTTTTTGGCTCTGTGAACATAGTTATGGCTTAACTTTATTAAAAACAAATATATCTGAAGTCTTCAATTAATGCCTTCTGAGATCACACAATTTCATTTCACTTCTTATATAATATTATAAAAGCAAGGCTTTTACATGACAAGCTAGTGTAATTGGTTTTCCTTCTTGAGATGTTCTATATTTCCAAGTTAATCAGTGCTACCACCATACATGCTGTTTCACTTGTTTTATTTTTTAATTTGCATGGGAGGGTGCATTGTATTTTGATGAAACTAATCTGAACAACTTCTAGAGAGGCTCCTTGCTATGCATTGTACTTCTTACAGCCTTACAAATGCTAATACAACCACATCCATACCCACTGGAGTGGGGGAGGAGTAGAGGTCAATCAGGAAAGGCTGTTTGGATTAAACAAATGTGCCCTATGAGAAACTATTAAATGTGCATAAAATAAGGCAGAAAAAACAAAACAGTTTATTTGGATCAGGTCACAAACTGTTTAGATCATACCGAGGTGTTTTGTTACGCTGTTTAGACATTTAGCAATTACTGTGGGTTTTATCTTCAACATTAAAAGTTGAGTTGGGGGAGTAGAATCAGTTATTTTATGTCTGTTGAGAAGAACAGATCTGATACCTTACCTTTTTTCAAGATGAAAGGTAATTATTTTTTTCTGAAATTAAGTTTAAGAATCTCCCTGTAGTTATTCAAAGAAGTATGTTTTTAATTAAAAGTATAAGGATTTTTTTTAATGAAAAGTATCAATATGTTTACAAAAAAAACAACTAGAAATTCTTAGAAGTAATTTCCATTATTTTATTTCTTTTGGGCTATGCCACTAATTGCCATTTAATATGAAAGATTTGTTGTTGTTTTGTGGGATTTTTTTGTTTGTTGGTTTGGTTTTTGGTTTTTTTTTTAATTATTTTTTTTATTTTATTTTATTTTTATTCTCCCACTCCAGACTTTTTTCTTTTTCTAACTTTGAAAGGTTTTTTAAGGCGCTAAAATATTCTCTGGTGTAGTTGATTTGAATAAAGAGTGTGGATCTTTTCAGGTGTTTTATACTGTAAATTTTGTGTCTCAAGAAGGAATCTGCAACTTTTATTGATATACATCTTTGTAGCAATTTCTATTAGAAAATGCACTGTTCTATTTACTTATTATGTAAAATGCAAATAATAATTAGAAATTAACAATAGCTTTTCTAGAATGCTTACTCTTGTAAAAAAATACAGAAAAGGTTTGGAAATATGGAAAGTATATGATGTTAGTCTCATTTCACCTAGGTTTATAAACTGTTTCATTCATGCTTGGAACACTGTACATTGCAAGATAGATTAGCTTTGTGCCCTAAAATATATAATATAAAGCACAGTTTAAATTTGTGGAACCTGAATTTTCATTAATATAATGTTTTGCATTTACTGAAAATTTTCTTTCAATGAATTGACTGATACATGAATCTTCATTTATTTCTTCCTTCTAGTAGATCTCCTAAATATGCAAATTGATCGTACTTGCCAGACAAGCTTATTAAATGCCTCTGGCTTTCTGGAACTGTTAGACATTTGATCAGAAAATGAAATCACTGGCATGTAGCTGGCATTGTTCATTCTGGTTTAGCTGGCTTTTGTACAACATTCACATTAGCTCTGTGCCCACAGCCTCAAACTGAATAATACTGGAAATGCATGATGTATGGAGGAAGTTCAAGGAAAAAGTGCCAAAAGAATATTGGCCTTTCGTGTCCTTCTCTGGTGAGCACATGTGCAAATTGGATTCAGGATAGCAAACAGATAGATGAATGCTAAATATTCTCAATGCGTAATGAACGATAGTGTCTTTAGAATTAATTTCTTCAGGGAAAATCCAATGTGTCTATCCAGCTCAGTCATTTTTTAAAATCTTAGTCTAGATAAGACATCATTTACTGTAACAGACAGTCATTTCCAACAGTAATGAGAAAAGTAAACAGAAATATTGGGGAATAAACACAAAACCAGTCAGAAATTAAATCTCCAGGACAGCAATTGTGATTTATATGCAATTTCATTTCCCACATCTCAAACATGGACTGTTATTTTATTCAAAGTTCAAAGGACGCATTATTTTATTCAAAGTTATACAAAAGTTTATTATTTTTTTAACATGGTCACAATAATAGTAAGAACTAAATCTTCACTATTAATTTCTGATGGAAAGTGTTTTTCAAGCCACTTCCTGAGCCACTAAATCATGCTTCATAGCCATATTACTGTATCCGCACTCATTCTCAAAGTCTTCCCAGTGCCACTCAGCCGGTTCTAACTGCAACTCTTGCTCCCTAATGAAAGCACCAAATAACTGGCCCTGCAGACAGTCTGCTGCTAACTCCACTCGCAGCCACTTTTCCTTCTCAGCACCCAGCTCAGCTTTGGCTCACAACCACTTTGCCCGCTTAGCCTCCATCTCAGCTTGCAAGTTCTTAACCAATTCCTCTAATGCCTTATTTGAATCTTGCTCCATTTGCTCCACTACACATTTCTCTTTCTGCACTGCCATCAGTGCTGTCCTTAAAATGGCACAAACTACAGCCTTTCCCTTTCCAGGTCTCAGCCTACTTTCCTTTGCCAAGTCCTTTATTTGTTCTGCAGCAATTAAGGGAGATTGCCAGTTCAGCTCAGCCCAACCTTGTCCTCTCGACATCAGTCACACTTTATAGTTTTTCAACACCTCTAACAAGAGGGAGCAGTCAAGGTCATGCTGAACTCGGGTAGCCATGACTGTCCGCCGGAGGGCTCAGGTTCTGCCAATTATATATCCTCCCTTCTTGACTCAGCTGATATCCCCTCTATGTTTCTCTTGCCATCTTATTCAGGGGATCCTGTCCATGACGCCAATTAAAAAATATCTCATCCCACTCAGTGGACAACAAAGGAGGTGAATCTTTGTGATCCCCTGAAAGAGGCTGTCCTTGCGTGGCAGGGCCACTGGGACATCAGAGTCACAACAATGACTCTGAGGAATAATAACAAAACAATTGGTTCTCCCTAATGAAACAATCAACAAACTGTCTGGATAAAGATGCTATTTTCATAACCAATTATTTTATGGTGCAACTAAATTTCAAGGAAAATGACGAGTTATTAGAAAAGAGGAAAAGATAGGGGGAGTGAGAAAGTAAGAGAGAGAGAGAAAGATAAAGAGAAAAGGTTCTCAACAACCGTGGATTCAGCAACGACTCACTGGATCAGTGCAAGTCTCCAGGTCTTCAGTGGTGGGTGCACAACAATCAATATTTTTCTGTCCCTTTATACCCTTGAGATACCTGGGTGGCATTCCTAATCTCCTGAGGAACTGGTGTTGATTTGCATGTGCCCCATGAGCTAGAGGAAGTGTGGCACCCACCATCTGCCTCCCCCACGATGCAGTCATCATGAGCACTTAACTAAAGAAAAGACAGAGTCCCACCTATGCAGAACTTATATCTTCTTTTTGTTAAAGTATATCTGCAAGAAGCCAAAGATGGGGGCACGGAGACATTGGGAGCAATCAACACTTCTCCCCTCCAGACAGGTCTTTCCAGACCTTATCACCACACAAGGTTTGAGGCACACAATAGCCAGGCTCTTACAGAAAGTTTAGATGCTGTGAAAAAATTTTTGTTCAGTTAGTAGTAGTTTATTTGTTTCTTAAAGGCAATCGACCTCTGCCTTTTCTAAATTAATACTTAGAAATTTATACTTTGGCTAATTTAGTCTCTGAGAAGGATGCAGATATATGTCAACATATTTCTTGAAAGGTGTATGTTTTTCTTCTGCTGGCACAGGTAGTGACTGCAGCCCATGGAGAGGATCATGTCAGGGCAGGTACCCATACTGCTGCCTGTATAAAGACCCTATACCAGAGCAGGTGGATATGCCACTTCACTGCCCCCCATGGGAGAGTGTTTCCCTGAAGAGAAAGTATATACCTTTCAAGAAGTGTTTTAAAATACCTCAGGAAGAGTAAATTAGCATTAAATACACTTTTAAGAGGTTGAGAAATACAAGTTTCAAACAGAGAATAATTTTAGCTTCAACCTTCTTGTACTTTTTTCACCTTCTTGGCAACTAGGAGTAACCAACATAAAAGAATTGTAAGTAGCTATAAGAAGCATCTCTTTCTCCTCCTTCCTTCCTTCCTCTCCCTCTCCCCTCTCCTGTCTCTCTCCCTCAGGTCACCATCTAAGTTACACTTCTCTGCTCATATTTTTTGAGTTTGTCCTGATATATAGATAGCTATTTTCGTTCTAACACCACCAACATTTCCCTGAATTTTTAAAGTGACATATATTTAAATGGGTTTTTAGCCACATGATTCTCCATCTGTTTCAAAACTAATCTATAAATACTTTTCTCTTGTCTGCTGCTCAGTGTTCACCTCCTTTTACACTGTTTCATTATAGCTATAAAGGACATTTATGTTGTAATTTATTTGGGGTATGCAAAAAGAAGTTGCTTTGGGATTTATCTAACACTATTATTAGATTTTGAATTTCTGATTTAACTGTTTTTCCCCCATGTATTATTAAATAAAATTCATGGTTTTGTTTTTAACTGTTCTATATCAGGCTTTTGTTATTTTTAACAATTGTTTCCAGTTCTGCTCTAGTTATTTCTAACATACAGATGAGACAGAAATCTTTGTATTCAGGAACTTACACAGGATCAAAACTTATATAGTGCATACACTTTTCTGTGTTATGTAATTTTAAAGCTCTTTAGTAACAGAATCAAGTATTCCTTTTTTGGCCTGAATGAGTCAAAAGTCCTATTGACTGTAATAAGCATTTTGCCAGACTACTTAAGGTTAGCTGTAGCTTTTAACAGATTGTCATTGGAAGTGCTGAGTCAGAGACATTCTGCCTTACAAATTTCTGTACTTTTAATGTATATTTAAAGTAATTTTTGATTCAATGGTATTCATTCCCAGGTAAGTATCCAGAAAAAAAAAAAAAAAAAGTGATTGTCTTTATGACTGTATTTGAGATGTATTTTCTGACTCCCTCAGTGGAGGTTCAACTTTGATGAGTTCTGCAGAGTTTATGAAGATGCTTCTAGGTAGGACAGCTACAGTGTTTTCTGGAGGTAGTCATGTGCTGAGAGAAGAGTTGAGGCTTCTAACACAGTCATTCAGATAATATAATACTAGTCTCAGCCAGAATAAATGAGAAAATTACAATTCATACAACGAAGCTTAATTTTCACAAGGATTAGATTCTAAACCAGTGTCCAAAGGCCAGGCTAGAGACTACATGAGCAAGAACGTGTCCATTTTTCTAGTCAATTTGCATGAGTGATTACTGTAGAGACAAACCTGTGGACCATAATCCATGTATTTTTGTCACAGTTATGAGCCCAACTCTAGCACTGAATTGTGTATGCATTTTCATATTCTTCAATGACTACCTGCTATTTTGAAAATCATCTCCCAGATTTACTCATCCAGTACAACACTTGTCATAATTAATCATAGAATCATAGAATAGTTTGGGTTGGAAGGGAGAAAGGAAAGGAAAGGAGAATGTAAAAGGACTATTCTGGAAAACATTTGTGCACTTGAAAACATTGAGGTGTAAAATTAACAGTATGGACATCTGCCTTTTTTGATTGGTATATTAGGATGATAGGTATCAATGTAATAAAATATACACTGTATTTTACATAAAGAATTTTGGAAGATAGTAGTAAAAAAAAAAAAAAAAGAAAAAATGTTGATGCGGTGAAAACTCAATAACCAAAGTTATTAAGCAGGTACGCTTTATTATGGCACCGGGGCAGCACTGGGGATTCTCTTCCATAAGTGCTCCAATGAATTTGCAAAACACACCATCTAATATACATGAAAAACATACATATTCATCAATTTTCCTGGAAAGGGACATTTTACATTAAAATTACTATGAATGGATGACCTGAAATCAAAATGGAAACATGCAAAAAAAGTTGGAAAGAAAATAAAAGTGAACATAAGTAAAGCATAAGCAACAGCCATAGTGGTAAAATCAGTATGATTATTGTGCAAGATGCATTTTAATTAACAGGATTTTAAAAAGTAGTAAGAAAATAATGCATAAAAATATAGTATAAATAAAAAGAAAGCAAGGAACAGTAAGAAACGTTATCAGAGACCATTCAACAGTTAAGGACTGTGGTATCATTAGCTTCTTTACCTTTGTCTTCACTAAATGCAGACTAATTGGGATTATGTCTTTAAAATACTAAGCATGAAACAGGGACTAGAAAAAGGACAGGAAAAGACATATAATTTTTTAAGGATATATAAATATGATATAGATATTTTGTTTGCCAGTATGACATGATGAAATTGACCCCTTGGCTTTTAAGAAAAGCCAGTCAAAGCAGTCTCCAAATCATTAGCAATTGCCTTTCTTAACTTTTAGAAGACAAAGGAGATCTTGGAAGAATAAAGAAGACAAATATGCCCTCAGGGAAGAGGGGAAAAAAAAAAAAAAAAAGGTGTGCAAAGGCAAGTGTAAACTATCATTCTCTGAAAGGGTCTTGAATGAGATTCTTCAGTGTCTGAAATGGTTTGGAATAAATTACAAAAGAATAATTTAAAAATCCTTAGTGGGTGTAATAAACATAAAACTATAGGTAATGCAGTGGTGAAGAAAAAGTTGTATCCAAAACAGTCTAATTATCTTCTCTGGCATCTAAATTGTTTTAGTGGATGAAGGGAAAGTGCAAAAATTTTCACTTAAGTAAATTTTATACTGCAAATATGTGGTTCTTCACATCATATTCTAAGTAAATGTAGCATAAATAGGAATATGCACATGGCAATATGAAAAAATACTTTCAAAAGAAGAGTTATAACTATTCACTGTCAACCAGAAGACATCTGTATAACCTTTCAGAAATTTGCCTGGATTCAGTCTGTATTTATATCACCAGCAAATGCAAATGTTACTCCCTTGAAGTCATAAGTGTAGATAACATGAAGCTATAGGAATCACTATGATTTAGAAGACAAGACTGGAATTCAAAATTGTCTTGATTGCTTGTGAAGATGGCATGATAACAAGAAGACCAGAATATGTACAGACATGTAAAAGTGTCTGCCTTCTAAGAGAAAACAAAAGTAAAAAGGAAGGGAAAGGGAACATGACAGCAGACTTCCAATGTATCACACATTGTTACAGATGATTAATTGTTCTCCTTGCCTTCTTAGAAAGCAGTTTGAAGAACTCAGTGGAATTTGATAAGGACAATTGAAAAGAGATTAAAGAGATTACTAAATGTTGGCAGTACAAGTGACTTGAAATGGCTGCTGATAGGCAGTGTGGAATTTTCTGATACTATCTTAAAAGAAAGACAGTATCTGGTACTGTCATCCAACATTCCCAGACTTGTCACAGGGGAAGGGTTGAATTAAAACATCCCACTTCCAGACTTTCAGTTTTATAAATTTTCTTTGCTTTCTCTGGGAATATAAATCAGTGGTTAATGTATCAAATAAAAAAGTAAAGCATCCACAACCATACCTTCCTTTCTGTCCCATGAAAAAAAAAAATTACTCAAGAAATATGAACTCCAAAAGACAATTTAATGACATGAGCTGAAAAGAAAAATATATTAATGAAGAGATTAAAGTGTAAATCTTAGAAATAGTTTGTTCTTTTGTGTTGTTTGATTGCCTTTGAAAGCTTTTTAAATCTCTTTTTAAACAGAATAAAGTGAAGTTTCCTGCATAAAAGGGAATGCAGTAAACTGGACTAGCCTCACCCAAGTGTTCCACAGACTATGAAATACTTCTATTCATAAATTTATGGACTGGTAGTATGGTAGCATTTACCTATTTTGCTGATGGGTTTAGTATTAGTATTAGTACTTATTAGCACTAGTATTAGCATTATTTTACCCTTTAATAGAACACTGTTGGAAAATGTGAAAAATTTTTGAGATTTCCCAAATGCTTTTTTGCAGTGTTGACCAGAAAACTTGTATAAATGCATCACTGGTGGATTTTCTTACAGACCAATATGTAATGAGGGAGCCTTCAGTTTTTAAGGAGAAAAAAACAACAAACCTAACTCCAAAGCAGTTAGTCTCCATCTTCCTTCAGTTTTACCCAGCATTTACAATACCCATGCTTGATGTGGAATAAGTTACTTCTTTTCTAATTAATAATTCAATATTTATACAAAATAGAATAGCTCTAGCAGAAGAAACTGAGAGTCAGATATTCCAAAATAAAAAAGTGTCTTCTTAACAAAGGAGATTTAAGTCAGAAAGAAAAGAGACAAAGTACATCTGAACACCCTAATCATGTTCTTACCAGTGGCCCTGGAGCAAGTACATGCAGTCAGCACAAACTTCCTTCCAGTGTTTCTTTAACTGAAGTTTCATTCACACTAGAATATTCCCCTAACAAGCTTAATGTTCACTAACTGGACATTTTATGGTTTTAACAAAATTAATATATACTGCTATACTAGCATTCTCTATCATGCCCTACATAATTTAATATCCACCTATGTTGCAATGCCATAGAAGATTAATTTTCTCCTTGTTTCAGAGTCACCCTTTTTTCCAAACCTGATGTAATTTCTTTTAAGGTGGATTTACCAAGGCTATTTGTATTGTCAGTAATTTTGCATCGGGTCAGTATGACCATACTGAGGGATATTGTTCCTCCTAAGTGGTCAAATGATGTAGTTCTGCTGTCATCACTGTTTTGAAAGCAAAGGATCAGTTTAGATATTTGCTAATAAGGAACAGCAAATACCAGATGCTCCACAAATACCTCTTCCCATATACACGCATAGAGACTGAATTTAAGGGTCAGAAGCTGAACTATGGTTTCATTAGTCAGTAGAGCTTGGCAGACATTCTGTTTGTACTTCCTTTCAGCTATAGACACTCTACAAAGTTTGGCTGTATCATGAGAATCATTCTCTCTCTGTACTGTGATTAATCATGTCTCCATTATCGCAATTCTATTCACATGAAAAACTAGCCAGATCATCAAACAGAATAGAGTTTAATTATTGGAAATAAAATATGCTTCCCTCTTTTCCTGATGTGAAAGTATGTATCATTAAAAAAAAAAAAAAAAAGGTATTACTAATACTTTTATAACCTTACTGAAATTAATACAAACCTGATTCTTACATTCCAGTTGAACAATTGATAACACCAAAATTCTCTCTTTTAGTTTTTGTTAGCATTTTGGGTAGAAATAAATCATTAGGAAAACATGATAGCAAGGCAGACATTTAGCCTTCTCTCAGCATTAATACCTCAACTGCAAGATACATAAAATAAAAGATTTATAATCTATTCTACTTGTCTTTCTAAAAAATATATTTATTTCAGTTATTAGAATCTAAATCTAAAAGAAGCAGGAAATTTATAAGACCATGAAAACTTTCTGGCCAAAATGTCTGAATTTTACCTTCCAATATTGGCTAACTTAAGAAATTGGAAAAACTGGGCTTCTGACTAAGACTTTACATTAATGTATATGTTTCTATATAGTTACTATCAGTTGCCACATTATGCAAGTAAATATATTTATCATCCAAAAAATATCAGTCATTTGCATAGACAAAACAGCCTGTGAAATTAATGCAAAAAAAATTCAGTTTCTATGCTGGAAAATGCCTTATTTTGCTGTCACAAAAGAAATAGAGGTAGTCTCAATTTTTTTATTATGAATTTGTGTTGCTACACAGAAGAGGTGCTCCATGAAGCAACCTCTTACCTTTAGGCTCTGTGGCCCATACTGGCTCATGCGGCTGCTGCTCACAGAGTGAGCTATCTCCAGAGCAGATAGGATGCAGCTAAGAAACCAGTTCTGAATCCATTCTAGGCTCATGTAGTGCCCTGTAGGCCTTGGATATAAATATTATTATGCACTTTAATTTCAGAATACCTAAACTATTATAAGCTAATACCTGGTAAAAATAATATTATAAAAAAATACCTGCTTAACTAACCTGATAGCCTTCTCTTATAGTGTGATTGGCTGAGTAGATGAGGGGAGAGCAGTGGATGTTGTCTACCTTGACTTCAGCAAGCCTTTTGACACTGTCTCCCATAACATCCTTGTAGGGAAGCTCAGGAAGTATGGGTTGGATGAGTGAACAGGATTGAGAACTGGATGAACAACAGAGCTCAAAGGATTGTGACTGGTGGCACAGAGTATAGCTGGAGGCCTGTAGTTAGTAGTGTTCCACAGGGGTCAGTACTGGGTCCAGACTTGTTCAAAATATTCATCAGTGACCTGGATGAAGGGATGGAGCGTACCCTCAGCAAGTTTGCTGATGATACACAACTGGGAGGAGTGGCACCAGAAGTCTGTGCTGCCTTTCAGGGAGACCTGGACAAGCTGAAGAATTGTATGGAGAGGAACATAATGAGGTTCAACAAGGACAAGTCCTTGCCCTCCACCTAGGGAGGAATAACACCATGCACCAGTACAGGTTAGGGCTTGACCTGATGGAAAGTAGCTCCATGGAGAAGGACCTGGGAGTCCTGGTGGACAACAAGCTAACCATGATCCAGCAGTGTGCTTTTGTAGCCAAGAAGGCCAATGGTGTCCTGGGGTGTATTAAGAACAATGAGACTGGCAGGTCAAGTGAGGTTCTCTTCCCTCTCTACTCTGACCTAGTGAGGCCACATCTGGAGTAGCGTGTCCAGATCTGGGCTACCAAGTTCCATAGATACAGGGAACTACTGGAAAGAGTCCAACAGAAGTACGCAAAGATGTTTAGAGACTGGAGCGTCTCCCTTATGAAAGAAAGGCTGAGACACCTGTGACTGTTTAACCTAGAGAAGAGAAGACTGAGAGGGGATCTTAGCAATTCTTATAAATATCTAAATGGCAGATGTCAAGATGGTGGGGCTAGTCTCTTTTCAGTGGTGCCCTGTGATAAGACAAGAGGCAATAGGCACAGACTGGAACACAGCAAGTTCCACCTCAACATTAGGAAAGATTTCTTTACTCTGAGAGTGACAGAGCACTGGAACAGGTTGTCCAGAGGGGTTGTAGTATCTCCTCTGGATAGATTCAAAACCCACCTGGATGCAATCCTGTGCAACCTGCTCTAGGTGAACCTGCTTTGACAGGGAGGTTGGACTCGATCTCCAGAGGTCTCTTCTAACCCCTACCCTAGGAATGTCTGGCCCTCAGACCAAGCAGGACTATCAGGATGACATTTGCAGCTGCTTAGTACTACTGCCATCCATTGTATATTTGTCCTTGGATGGTACAAAGCACAGCCAGGAAAATGTTAGCACTGCAGTAATCCAAGGATAAATAGTTCAAGCATTTTTGTTATTGAAATTCTTATATTACTTAATATAATAAACCCAATTTTTGAGGAATAATTACAGCCCCAAGTTACACCACAACATGAATCATAGATAAACTTTGACACTGAAACCAGTAGGCCATCTTTTTTCTGTAGACTATCATTATTCTCATACAACATTACAGTTACTTAAACTTGACAATAACTATATATTCACATGAATATTCAGTTCTCATAAGTAAATTTATAATGTGGGTTTTTACACCCTGAGAGCTTAATACCTTAATCTTAATCACCACAGTAGTAATTTATTTGAGTAGTTTCTACCTATTGATACTGAGAGAATTGCTCAGTTAAACTGGAAAATTTAAAATTATGTGGCAGAATTAATCATAATCATAATCTTGGATTCTAAAACAAAAGGATATTGAGAAGAGGCATTTCACTTAAAAAAATGTAAATAAACTTCATTGATCTTTGGTGCTTTTTAGTGCTGTTTCTATGTAAGAGGCAAAATTATATATTTCATGGGAATGTTACAACATCAAAAAGCAAGACAAGGAAAAGATAAAGCTCATTTTTCTACTGGAAAGGGAAAGATGTTTGTGATTATGAATAATATTTATTACAGAATATGTGATATATACAGTCTGCTATACCATGCTAATTAACTTCAAATTTAATAGCAGCAAGTTGTGTTTCATTATATGTTAATTGAAAGAGCTAATTTTATGTATGCTAACCTAAAATAAATCCTGGTTTGCTTTGAATGAATACGTATACCATTTAAAATATTTAGTAGTTAGAAAATTTCTGTGTATGTTTGCTAGAACCAGACAGGTTTGAAAATCTGAAAATGTAAATTTGATAAAATGACATCAAAAGTAGCTTCTCCACTCTTTGACTCAAAAAAGAGTGAGCATAATTTACAAATATTCATCAGCATTGATAGGTATTTTCTTAATAAATTATTTAGGATGACTGCATGCCTGCACCAAAACAGAGTGGTTAATATTGTATGATATAGGAAAAATGGAGGGAGAAATCATTAGGAATCTATTTTGGTATGAAAATTGTCTCTAAAATGTCCTTAATAACAGCTGAAAGGATAGGTACCTTAGAGTCACAAACATTTTGCACAGCAAAAAACAAAGGTTTTTCTAATTTTTTTCTCTTCTTCCTCCCCTCTCATCCCATCATTAAATATCTGGGACAAACAACAGAACAGGAAGCTTCCAAAAACTGTAAGTTCAAAAACTCAAAAACTGAATGTCCATTACTATGACTAGATATAGAAGAAAGAATCATGTACGTCCTAGGAGTTAAATGATACCATTACTGTTAGAAAGTACAAACTGTATACATAATTATTAGTATTATTATTTCCGTTTTCATTAAATAGTTGCACAAAATGAACTTTAAAAATGCTAGTTTATTACCCTTAATGAGAAAACCTAGATCAGATGTTTTTACATAAAGTTATTTACATTTGTACATTTAGAAGAAATCTTCAAAATATAATTAAAGTGTGTTTAACATAGCTTCCAGTATTACTTTCTAACACATATATAAATAAGAACTAGAGTAAGGTCATAAAACTATTCTATATGGTTATAAAAAAATTATGAAGAATAATAATCTATCAACTTTTAATGATGAAATATGAAATTGATTCTTAAAAAAAAAAGGTCCTAGTATTTCCCTTTTTCACAGAATTTTAAAATGTATTGGTTGGAATATCAGCTGGATTTTCTTCAAATTATATCAAAAGGGGATATATATTGAAAAAGAAAGAAGAAAAAAACCCACTCTCATATTATTGCTGATTGTAAAAAAAAAAAAAAAAAAAAAAAAAGCAAGAGGTTAACTTTTGAGTTTTCTGGTGGAAAATATGCTATATTTACTACAATAAATATTGTGTTACAAGAAGATATTGAGAATTTGCTTCTGTTTTTATAAAGTTCTTTGTTTTCCACATCAGTCTTCTTGATATTAATGAACATTTTAAATGGATGTTTAGAACTTACTCATTGAGATACATGAATTTTTTAAGGCTTGTTTATTTAAAATAAATCAATACATAAATTCATGTCCATGCTTCCTCCAAATTAACTTTGAAGAAATTGTTGAAAAAAATTTCTATTAAAGATGTGTTATACATTTGAGCAAGGTGCTGGACTTTCTAAAATTAAAAGAACAATATTCATAATAGCAGGATGCAGTCTGGAAAAGCTCCATATTCTTCTCATTAACAGATATATTTGTTCATGTGCAACAATAAATTAAAAATTTTAAATTTCTTTGATTCTACATGTGAAGGGAAACCAAGAAGACAAAGTTTTGAGATGGATCATACTAGAGATTTTCTAGGCAGTCTAGTTCTTAGTTACTGCCCTAGAGGGATACACAAACTTGGAAAAGCACCTGCAAGACAGTTAAAATACCTGTGGACATTGCCAGCAGCTGAGTCAAGCCCCAGAAGTAGAGCAGAGGTCTCAAAGGTCCTCTCTTGTACCTGGAAGCCTCCTTTGGACTTTCAAATAGCATAGAGTATCTAAAGTGGAACTAAACATAGAAATAGAAATGCACATCTCAAGTGGGCAATTAAATCAAGCTTCTGAAGTTAGGCTTCTGAATCTCAAGTCGAATACCACCATTAATGACTGAACTCCTTCAACTATCTTTCTTACATCTACAACATACTAATCTAAAAAATAGTACTAATCTAAAAATTGTATTTAATTCAAATAAGTAGTGAATGCCATCAGCAAAGCAACATGAAAAGTGATGTGTATGTAGCAGAATCTGAACTTAACAGCATGAAAAGATTGGTTTCAGGTGGTAGAAAACCAGCTTCCGTCAATCTGTTATATTTATGGAGCAATCATCTGACAAGCTGTCAGAACATGAGAGGAACTCCTAGAAATGAAAACAATTACATGTGAAATGTTTAAATGAACTTTCAAATTGTATAAACAGTAAACTCTAGTTTTTGCCTTTCTAATGTAAATAAATTAAAAAAAAGGCTGTCCCTACTATCTTTGCCTTACTGCGTAACTCAATATTATACCTAAAATAAGTAAATACTGAAGCAGAAATGCCCAGTATGTTTCCAAATTGAAACAGAAGAATCAGCTTGCTAGTAATACTTGTTCATGACATAAGAGATGCATTTCCACTTCATATAATCATAGAATAGTTTAGGAAGGAAGAGACCTCAAAAATCATCTAATTCTAACTCCCTTGCCATGGGAAGGGATACCTCCCACTAGACCAGGTTGTGAAATGCCCCATCCAACCTGTTCTTGAATACATCCAGTGATGGAGAATCCACAACTTCCTTGGGCAACATGTTTCAGTGTCTCAGCACCCTCCCAGTGAATAACTTAATACCCACTTCAATATCCACCTGAATGAAATCAGAGATTCTTACATATGGTAGATAATAAAGGTATGCTGCAAGAATATATCTGACTTGTCAGACCTGGAGAGAGTAATTCTAATTTTGGATGAGACACTTATCTCCTCTATGCCTATACAGTAGTTCAGACACCCCTCTTCACAAATCTACTATGAAAATCATTGTCAATAAAAACAAAACATAATTTTCCTCCCCTATTGTGGTTCAGGCAGCCCTGCTATGTCAACTTCTTCTCTATCCTCTTATTATCTAATGCATAATATTTTGGAATATGTCAACCTATTACACTGGATTTATCAAAATTTTTTCTAGTAAGCACCTTCTTATTCTCCTGATTCTGAAAAACTTTTTAAATTCAGTTTGGACATTTTAATAATTTTCTTGAAGAATTTAAAATTGACAATCCCTATGTAATATACAAGAGTCTTTTTGATTTTCTACTGTAAATGCTGAATTAAAAAGGTTTATTCTAAGGAGCCGTATCCACCTTGTATGAAGAATTAGTAAACTTACAAGCACTTTAAAATCTTTTAAATATGTTAAAACCAACAGGAAATAGTGTATGGTGTTGTCAGTTATGTTAATTTCTGTTGTCTAGACTCTCAGCTAGTTTTCAACATACTGATTTTAGGCTCTGTATTCTATGACAGGTCTGTACAGAGCATATAGGGAACCTTATGTCTACTTACTATTTAATATATAATCAATATTATATAGTACCTCATGATCTTTCCTTGATAATTATGCTTCTAAGAAGAGTTGCATAACACACTACGTAAGATTGACAGCATGTATAAATAAAAACTAAATTATGTGCATAACTGATAATGGACAATATAGCACTATTACATGCATTTGATTTTAAGGTAATAATTACAATGTTAAAAGAATCATCAGTAGGAGCTTCTACAAGCTACTAATGGACAGAAAACACTTTCTTACAGTGAAAAAAAAAACAAACTGAAGATTCTGAAGTTCTTTTTGTATTCTAGAGTGTTTAGTTTAATTTCAAAAGAAAAAGAAAGAAAAGTACCCAATGAGCAGAGGTATTAGTCTTTCCCTACACTTCTACACCATAAATTTAAAATTAAGTTTACCACCTCCTTAGTTCTGACCATGGGACTACATGCTCCACTATCAATACTGTCTGGGGTATGAAGAATTCCGAGAAGCCTATAGGAGAAGGACTTGAGGATACTGGTGGATGAAAAGCAACAATGTGCACTCGCAGCCCAGAAAACTAAGTGTATACCAGGCTTATCAAAAGAATCATGGCCATCAGAATCATGTCCATCAGGTCAAGGGAGGTGATTCTCCCCATCTGCCTGGCTCTGGTACTACTTGGAGCCCACCTGGACTACTGCGTCCAGCTCTGGAACCCTCAGAACAGTAAAAACATGAATTTGTTGGAGCTGTTCCATAGGAGGGCTACAAAAATTCTCAGAGGACTGGTACATTTCTTTTATGAGGAAAGGCTGAGAGAGTTGGGGTTGTTCAGCCTGGAGAAGAAAAGACTCCGGGAGACCTTATTGTGACCTTTCAGTACTTAAAGGGAGCCTCTAAGAAAGATGGGTCCAGACTTTTTAGCAGGGCCTGTTGCAATAAAGCAAGGAGTAATGGTTTTAAATGTAATAAGTGCCCATTTAGATTAGACATAAAGAATAAACTTCTTAAGATGATGGTGGTGAAACACTGGAACAGGTTGCTCAGAGAAGTGGTAGATGTTCCATATCTGCAAGCATTCAAGGCCAGTCTAGACAGGGCTCCGAGCAACCTGATCTTATTGAAGATGTCTCTGCTTATTGTAGACGGATTAGAATAAATGATCTTTACAGGTCCCTGCCAACCCAAACTATTCTATGGTTCCATGCCACTTAAGGTACATATTCTTTTCTTCGACCAAAATCAGGAATTCTTATCCAGTCTTGAACAGTGGCTCTAAAGAAAGTTAAAACTTAGGCATGACTGTGAGAGGTTGCTGCTCCTATTTAAGGATCTAAAATACTTAATAAAAATTTTATAGAATGGGATCTATTTTTTCAAAATAGATGTTTTCACCTGTAATCAGATTTCCCAGCTTGCAAAACTTAGTTGAAGATGCAGATTTCAGCCTTGGAAGGAAATGTTCAAATAAGATACATGTGGAATGGAAGATATCATTGGACAGTATAGAGTCATCTGTCCTGTCTGCTGCTCCTGACTTCTTACTTTAGACCACCCCAATGTGTCACACAAGATTTAGCAGTGACATTGGCCTGTGTAGGAGCAATTATAAGCAAAAGACTTTCTGCATACCAGTCCTTGGTAGTAAGCAAAAACTACAAGCATTATCACTGCTAGAAGTAGACACTGTCTGTGAAAATATGCTATTAACTTCAGAAAGTGCAGTTAGTTAGAAGAGAGAGAGCTGAAAAAGTAAAATCACTGAACAGAATTAGTTCTATTCTAACTCAAACCAGGACACTCTCTAAAATAATCAATTAATAATTTTATATAACTTTAAAATAATTTTATGAAGATAATTCGAGGAGAATGTAGTGCCTTAGCTATGCTAAGCTACTAGTCTTTGAAGAGGGATCTGCAGACACTGGAACTGCAGCTGGGTTTTGATTATTTAGGAGAACACTAAGAAAACCAAGGTCTAAACAAAATTAAAAATATAGACATCTCTGGTGCTCCAGGAAAAAAAAAAAAAAAAAAAAATCAGTCACAGGTGAAGTTGGAAGAATATGTTCTTCAGTCTATGTACCACACTTTACAACAGCATCAAATCCTGGCTGGTTTAATGTATCTAGATTTGTATTCCACATATCCTGGAAAGATTACTTTATGCGTATCCTTAGAAGAGTTAAAAGTGCATAGTTGAACTGTTGATTTTGGCTCTTAATAGACAATACTTCCTCTTGCTTTTCATAAAACACTCTTACATTTTTGTTGCCTTTCATATATAAGGCATTATCATAATCTAATAAATTTAATAATACAAATATTTTTCGAACCAGATATCTATCCAGCTTTCTTTGCATTAACCTTTTTAGTTAATGACTGCTGGAGCTGAAATTGTTAAATCTATTACCAGTCTCAGTCTTTGAGTATAATAATGTTGATTAATCTATCTCATCTTGTCAGGAGTGCAGCAGGAAGATACTGTTCATGAAATATCCTTCAGACATCCTTGATTAGAGTATTTTTTCTTAAATTTATCTGACATGAAAATAATTGCTTATGTCCCATACAGTTAGATTAGGCTTTTTTTAATGGATTTCCAAATTAATTCTATTTGATCAGCTATGTAATATTGTTTACATCTAATCATCTGCATGGATTAGCTTTAAGGTTTTCATACCTAATACTATTCAGTTATTTAAATAACTGGTAACTTAACAGTTCTGCTTACCTGTTCTGATACTTTATTTTTTATTTTGTTCCCTCTGACTAAGTAGCAGTCAGTTTATTTCTGATTCAGTTAATGGAAATTATGGTCAAAACAAGCCTTTTAGCTTAAAGTAATTTTAAACATGATTTATATACACACAAATACACTCCTAAAAACAGATCACAGCAAAAAGTGTGACAGACAAAATTACCTGCAGGGTTGAGTTTAAAAATATGTCTTTACATATTCACTTCTTTCCCTAAAATAAATTTGTTTTGTCTTGATAGATACAAATACTACTTGTTGTTGTTGTTGTTGTTGTGGTATTGAGTGAGCTTGAGGTTTTGTTTGTTTGTTTAGTTAGTTTTTAATAACTAAAATTTGAAAATTGCTAAGTATGCATAATTTCACAGAATCTAGAGAAAGGGGTGAGCAACGGGATACTTCTAAACATCTCATTACATTTTTTTTCATCTCATCTTTTCAGATCTCAGTAATAGTACTTTTGATTGTACATATAATTGGTAGTCTGAAAACACTGCTTATTCTATTTATATTATTTAAGATATTTTCAATCAAAGCTTAAACATTTTTTTTTTTTGCTTTCCTGGCAACTGTTCCTCTCCCTTGATATCTGTCTTTTCTGTTAATTTAAAATTAAACTGGTTATCAGGGCTTACTGAGAGTAACATTAGTGTCATCTAAAAAGAAAGGAAGAGAAGAAATAGAGCACTTCCATCAAAGTAGGTACATTGATAAATAACTTCTGACAAGACCCAGACAAAAACTGAGAGCAGCTGGATTATGTAATCCATTTACATAACTATGTACAGAGCTCTGCAAGGGTAGGTGAAGGTGGTTTTGAATTTCCTGGATTCTATAACATCTGTGGATATGATTTCACTGCTAGGCACAGGGAAAGCTTTTATGTTGCAACACATGATAATGAAGATATGTCTGCAAAGTACAAACTGTTTCTCAGGAAAATGAATTTGTTCTTTTCTACCCAATATATATTAAAAAGGAAGAGCAATCAGTGAATATGCCAGCTGATACTTTTCATGGATAATGGATGTACACTTCATGGAGCCTTCAGGTCAAAATCAATGAGGCAAAAGCACTTTCTCTCAAGGTTTTCTTTTGCTATTGCTATCCTTCTGAAGTGATGATAGTAAACTCATTCCCCCAGTGCCCTGGCAGCAGTTTGACATTTTAAAAAGGAAAAACTACTATCTTAGATGTCTAGGGACCCCCCAGACTACAATAATACCAAAAAGGAAAGTAACAAAGTAAGCAGCAAGCATATGGCATATGGTTGCATTTCTTGCTATTGATTCTGAAACTGCTGAAGTGAAACTTCTTTATTAATAGGTACATAATCAGCAAGCCAAAGCAATACATCTCTGTCTGAAAATACAGTAAAGCCACTGTGTCAATCAAAAGGTAAGAGTTAAAGAAACCTGGAGAATTACATGACATTACATACTGAGTGGTGTAAGATTGTCGAGTCTGATAACTGACAAGCTGGTAAACTGCAAACTGCCAAGAAATGCCTGGAAACACACTGATCTTGAATTATCAGACTAATGGATTTTTGCCCACAGTCATACATGGAAGTGCAGATCTGACTTACTGAAATTGAATACAAATATACATATTAGAAAATATTTGGTCAATATGTGTTAAATATATAATCAAAGTAATGATTAAGTAATAAGTAATAAAGTAATAAATAATTAAGTAATGGTAATAGTAATTAAGTCCTTATCCTGTAGAATGTGAAATGTTCTCTAGGAAGACCTTGTAGCAGCCTTCCAATACTTAAACAGGTCCTAGAGAAAAGTCAGGGAAGGACTCTTTATCAGGAATTGTAGTGATAGGATGAGAGGTAATGTTTTTAGACTGAAAGATGGTAGATTTAGATTAGATATTAGGAAGAAATTCTTTACTGTGAGGGTAGTGAACCACTGGAACAGGTTGCCAGAGAAGCTGTGCATGCGCCCTCCCTGGAAGTGTTCAAGACCAGGTTGGATGGGTCTTTGAGCAACATGGCCTGGAGGAAACAGTCCCTGCCCATGGCAGGGGGGTTGGAACTAGATGATCTTTAAATTCCCATTCAGGTCAAATCATTCTATGATTCTATGATTCTTAATGTTCACAAATTTTCTCTTTTCAGCACTATGGTATACAGTAAGAGGATGTTAGGCCTTATTAAAAGAAATTTTAAAAATGTATCGGAGATTCTGTGATCCTGGACAAAACTAACACTAAACAATTTATCAGTGATTGACTTATTTATACATGTAACCCATACCAGAGAAAATATGTTAGATATATTCTTCTATATGTTTTTTTATGAGAACTTTACACTGAAGTATTGCTGCAGGTAGATTATTAGTACATTACACCTGGAGTGATCTGTGATCCTGCCAGACACAAAACATAAAAGTGTTTTCAGCATTAATATTCATTTCCAAAACTGTTGACATACCAGGATATCAAAGATCAGGTGTATTGTGCTAACAGGTCATCAGTGTGTATAAATCCCTGGAAATTACATTTTAAAGACTATGTGAATGTGTTGGAAAAAAGTGTAATCTGTTGGCACTTTGTAACATGTAGAGGAAACATTTCTATTGATATACTCTTGAAAAAAAGAATGATTTGTACACTCTCTCAGAAGTGAGACAGTTCTGCTGACTGCAGTCCAGCTGGTGTTGCTTTGACTGTCTCTGACTTCTTAGTTTTGGAGTGATCACCATAATTAATGTCACTTCAGCATATTCACAAGAAAAATTTGAGAGAGTTTGTAAATCTATAAACCCTTTCTATTACTGATTTTGTTTTATCATAAAACAAACAGGACCAGATGTAATTAGAGTTTCCTTTTTACTTCTCTGAGATCCAAGATGGTATAGCTTCCTAGACAAAGTAATGTTTTAACAGAATGTAACAGAAGCAAACTAGTCCAAACCAAGACAAACTAGGGAAAAAAAAATTTATTTAACAACATATTGAAATATTCCAGCATACCCCATTTTTCAGTAATCGTAACAACCCATCTGCAGCTAGCTCCCTGATCAAGAATTGCAGACAAGTAAGACTGATATTCTCCTACATAGGCAATGATGTTGTGCAGCATGTGGCTATACGGTATAAAGATGAGGTCCTAAGGCAGAAAATTCACACACATTTTATTGCCTTTCCATACAGAGTCACAGAGAGAAGACACATCTATAATAGCATAACTAATGATATTTTTAAAAAGATACATTAGTTCAGTCCTTAAAAACCCATGTGAGAGACATTTTGACTTTGCATTATTTTATGCATAGAATAGAAATTTATGTTCAGTTCAAGAATACTTTCATTTACTCCTTTTTTTTTAAGCAAATTCATTTTAGAAGATTTTTTTCATCTGCTAGTACTATTCACTGTGGCTTTTGATCTATCATTTCAGAAGGACTGTTTTAAATGACATTAATTTCTTAGATGGAGTATAAACCACATTTGAAAAATATTTTTGCAATTTTTAGAGCTAATTAGAATTCAAGTTTGAAAGATCAAATATGCAGAAACAAAAGAGAAAAATATTTCATTCATTCTCATAAAAAATCCATTTTAATCTCTAGAAAAAAACAACACAAATCTCAAAGTTTGTTTATTTGAAGGACCCTGATTGCTGCATCTGCTGCATACTAAACCGGGTTGCAATATATTACTTTATTAACTTGTTTTAGAACTGTACAATCCAATGGTATGTATAACACTTAGACTGAACTTCTATAAAAGTTATTGGGACTTCACAGAGAAACTTACTTGGTCATTATAGGTTACACTTACATTAGCAGATAAAGCAGGTTGGTAGAAGCATATATAGAATGAAATATTTTGTCCTGAGAAGACTTCACTAGATACCTTTCATATTTTATTTCTTTATGTATATATTTATTTATTTCTATCAGAAGCAGCTTTGGATTATTCCACAGACTCAATATTAATCTCTGTCTAGATATGCTCCTGGATATCTTCCAGTTTAATTACACCCAGAAGAAATCCAACTCATGCACAGTGTTCATTCTATGAGACAAACCAAGCACACTAAGTGGTAAAATAAAAGAGTTCTGCTTCAAAACCACACTCCTGATACTTACTGAAATACTATTGTAGACAATTGTAGGCTCATCAATTTTATCTTCAATGCAGATCCAATATGATGTGAAATTGTTGCTAGAGAATAAGATGATTCTTTTTGACATAAAGAAGAAAACAAACACATGAAACTGTGGTATCCATGCATGTTTCAGTCTCACTGCCCTTATTCAATACTTCTTTGTGCTTCTTCCATTCCCACAATCCTTTAAGAGTGGGTGCTCCTGGTGTGTATTACATTTAGAGTTCATCTGAACTCCAATGGTGAGACAAGTGTATTCTGAAGTTAACAGACACAGCCGTGTTGCTTTTCTCTTCAAACACCGTTTGCAGTTCTTGGATATCCTGGTTTCCAATAGAACAGAAGTAACTCTGTTCAGTGGTTTTAATAAGCCCAGTCTCTTCTGATTGCACTTTCTGAAGTTAACGGTGTATTTTTGTAGGTAGTGTCTGCTTCTAGCAGTGACAACGCTCGGTGTTTATACTTACTCCCAAGGACTGGTGTGCAGACCAAGGCCACTGCTGGATCTTGTGTACCATGCTGAGGGGTGCAGAAAGCAGAACACTGCACCTGCAGGGAAAAGTTGACAGGACGGGTGACCCTAAACTGACCAGCGAGTTATTGCAGACCCCATATGTCATATTCGGTATAAAGCTGAGGGATCACAAGGGTCAATCTCTCTTCTTCAATGGCCAGCCTCCAAGGACGACTCTGTCCATTCTGCCTTCAATCCCGATTCATATGTTCCTGAATCCAGTTCCTGTCTGCTGCTGAATCCAGTCTGGGAATTCCCAATGTCTTCTCCACAGCATCAGTGGTGACTGTGATGTAATTGCAATTACGTTGGGTTCAATGTTGGTGTTATATCTATTTTTATATATTTTGTTTTATTATTATTATTTTTATTAAAGCTGTTCTACCTTTTTTTTTCTAATCCATAAGTCTCTCTCCCTTATTCCCTTTCTCTTTCCCCTTGGGAAGGAAAAGGGGTTAAAAGAGATCATCTCTTATAGGTCTAATGGACCCTGGACATTGGATCTGACTTTGGATACAGATTCCTAGCCCTTCAGTAGTTCTTGCATATTTAGATGTTCTCTTTACTGATTGTGCTTACTTTTTTTTTTTTTCTTCCTGGAAGTACTTGTCAAAGTAAGTTACCTTGTAGAACAATGTAAGCCTATCTCGCTACAAAATTTTTTTGTGTCTGTGTAACAGTCATATGTGCATATATTTTCTTACACATGCACAGAAATATATATGTAACAATGACCATAAAGACACAACATAATTTGTGCCTAATATAATAATTCAGACCTTGTGTATGGCAACATGAAAATATCTGTCACACTGCTTTGTAAGAATTATAAATGAACTTATAGCTTCAGTATCCTCCTTTTTAATGCTGTTTGAGGTTCTGATGTTCAGAATGCTATCGTTACTGTAAAGCTGTAGATTTTGCCATCTTTAGTCCTACCTATATTCCCATGTTTGAGACTATGAATTTAGGCAAAAGTCTCAGCTTTATTGTGACCTTTCTTTCCAACTACAAACTTATATATCATCCTAACTGTCGGTTACATCTTTTCATAATCATGAGCTATGTGAGGCAATGAAAGTTCTGGTCAGTACTGTGACCATATGAGGAGATTTTTATTTATAATGTATTTGAGTAAAGAGTCAATGCCGTAGTATTATAGATGCCCTTCATAATTGCAAGCTCAGAGACCAGTGACTCTCTTAGGGTTACAGATATTTCAAAGGTATAAGGGAGAACCAAGTTGTACAGTGCCTGCCCTTGATAAAGGTTCTGTCTTCTGAGTCACAGCACTATTTGCAAAGAGTTTTGCATAGAATATACTGACATGATCGCAGCAGCAGATTATAAATATCTGTATTTATACATAACTCTGAACTAAAAGCACAGCAGTTTGCTTGAGACATTTTTAGTAAGATTGCCCCCCTGCCCCCATCTTTTATTTTTTCCTTTCTCTATTATGCTTTAGAGAATCCTGGGCTTGAAGCTTTAAAACTTTAAAACAGAGAGTTCTCAATCACATTTTAGGTGTTGTGGTTTTCAGATCGAGGAGCAGCAGCTGTATGCTTGTCCTGTTCCTTAGCAACAGAGCAAGGCGACCTCGGGAGACTCCACTGATGGGAGCCTGAGCTGCTCACGTGTTGCTCTCAATAGCTTTCTCCACCTGCCAGAGTCTATAGGAGGACCAAAACCAGTTTTCCAAAGAAAGGTTCTTTATATATGACTTATTACTACTCCATACCAAACGTGTGAGAACTGAACACTAAATTTGCTTGGTTAAGTATTCAATTGTAATTAGAGGGGAGAAAATAAATGTGACAAATACATAGGCTTTCAGCTATGCCAGCTAAAGTTTCTTATTTTGCAGTGGTGTGTTTTTTGGTTTTTTTTTGTTTTTTTGTTTTTTTGTTTTTTTTTAATACTGGCTCACAGTGAAGATATTGGGTAAAATCTTCCTGATTTCAAGGACAGAAAATTCTCATATTTTCCATTTTCCGAACAGCCCAATTTGTGGAGCCATTGTAAACTCATCTTTCCTTTGCAATTGTAAATAACTTGTTTGAAATGAGATCTTACATGTAATAATTTCAATAGAAGTAAAAAAAGTAATAAATTAACAAATACCCCAAACACACCCCTTCTCCAAGGTTTTAAAATGCTTTAGATTAGATTAATCCCAACTAACTCTGGGCACACATCTTTGGCATTTTAGGAAGACATTGTCCTGTTCTCCATCTACCATAAATGATTTCTGACTCCATCCCCTCCACCCCAGCAACAGTGTGGCCACCATGTCAGGAGTAATCTGCCAGGAAATGGGGAAAGGTCTTTCTCTTTAAAACATTATCTGGACTAACAGGTTTTGGTTCCATATTCATGTTGTGTGCTCCCTTTTAGTCATAACAGGAATTTTAGTATGACAGTAGGCAAGTCATCCTCTTAGAAGACCTTTAAAATATTTTCTCTCCTTAGAGGAAAACTTAACACAATTAATTTTTCAGCTGAGGTTCCACTACTCCTTCCCCAAGTATCTAAGATAAATTTAGGACACATCTCACATTTTTTTTAAATGGAGATGCCAAAACTGTTTTGCTGGTTCCAGGTTCAGGCTTAAAGGAGAAACACATCCCCAACTGCACCCCAGAAAAACACCCCAAAATTATAAAATATACCATTGCTGGATAATAGGAAGCAATAAATATGTCAACTGCCTCTTATGCCCATCCGTTCAAGATACCAAGAAGAGAATTGTAGCCTGTTTGAATCCTCCTCTTTCTAACCAACAAGTGTTGAAGGTTCTATGTACTATCCCAGTCATACCATCTTCTCCACTGTCACTGATGTTCTCAAATAGAGCAGACACACAAGCAGAGATTTAACTTGGATCAAATATGTGTGTGTGATATTGATGTGTAAAAGAACAAGCTTGGAGAAAGTCCCAGCCCATGGAAGAAAGTGTAATGCAGATTGTAAGAGAGGTGAAAGAGAGGTCCCAAAAGAAAATGGGCAAGGACATGTCCTATATTGCTTACTAAGCTGGCAGATTGTGAACACATGTTCTCTAAAAAGACAGTCCAGTTTGTTTTAGGATTACAGAGCCTTGAGATTTTATCAAAGCACAAACTAAACCACCTTGCCAGCATGATCAGCATGATCATACATTACTTTCTTCCACCTCATGACTTACCAAGCCAACAGTCTAAAACTGAGTATTCATGCTCAAAAATAAGTCTGTATCTTAGAAGTGAACAATTTATTTTCTTTTAACATACTTGAGAAGATTGGTGTTAGCCTAAAATAACCTATAGATGGTCTAGTGGAGAGCAGCCCTGTGGAGAAGGACTTAGGAATTCTGGTAAACAACAAGTTCTCCATAGGACAACAATGTGCCCTTATGGCCAGGAAGGCCAATGGTATCCTGGGTTGCATAAAGAAGAGTGTGGCCAGCAAGTCGAGGGAAGTTCTTCTCCCTGACTACTCTGCCCCAGACAGGCCACATCTGAAGTATTGTGTCCAGTTCTAGTCTCTCCAGTTCAAGAGGGACAGGGAAAACTAGAGAGAGTCCAACAGAGAACTACAAGGGTGATTAAGGGACTAGAACACGTGCCTTATGAGGAAAGGCTGAGACACCTGGGGCTTTTTGTTTGGGTTATTTTTGCATATTCATGAGGTTGAGTTCCATATATTTCTTGATTTCATTCTGATTAAGAGTTGGAATGCCCCTATGATGTCTTGGAAATGTCTACTTTTACCAGCACTGGGTTTTACTGAGTTGCTCTCTAAAATGAAGGTAATTTTGGCTTCTCTATAAGACAATAGCTATGCTGGATATTTTTCTTTTTATCAGAGATTAATTAAAACAGAAATCATTCTATAGTATGATAGATCAGTTAGAATAATCACAGATGGATGGCATTAGTACAAAACTGAAGAAAGCCTTTTTATAAAGGAATTAACTTTCTGTAGAATGATTTAAGTGCAGAGACTAGAAAGCAAAAAACATTTTCCCTACTATTACCTTACAAGAATCAGATATGTTAGTTATAACGTACTTAATAAGTAGTAACAATAAGAAGACCTAAAAATTCAAGGGGAATTCCTTCTGCATATTGGACATCTACCCAGAGACAGAAGGAACAATTAAAAGAATAAATGCTTTACATACAGTTTTATGACTTTTTTTTAGTGCCTTGATTAAACCATAATATAAGTAAGCAGGTTTTAGCTAAGTACATTGATGATGTAGTTTTAGTTGAATATTAAACTCTCCCTGTCTTGATCTACTGCCTAATGATGTTACAAAGTCTTAAAAGAGCTGGCACATTTCTCCACAAAGCTGTTTACATTTAAATCACATGCAAAATTACCATTCCCTCCATATGAGATTACTGTGGGATTATTTAATTCAAGTTTATAAGGTATTATCATATCACTGGATGAATAGCACAATAGGAATGACAAGTGGTATTGTTAAATAGAAGAATTTAACCAAAAAATCCCCATTACATTATATTTAATGTTAAATAGTTTAGATGATAATATTTATGTAACTTACCATGACTAGAACAGAAAAGTTTCTATTCATGGTGGTTTCACATTCATTTGTCAAAAAAATGTACTTTAAAGAGAAAAGAATTTGTTTTGGTTTCCGCAGAGTACAAATTTTTACTACATCAACAGTTTATTTTTGGATTATCCAAAACATTCTACTGTTACCAGGTAATATTTCAGAACTAGTGAAGTAGTCTCATGCTTAAACATGTAATAAGCTATATGTAAGATGTGTTTAATATGGAGGTAACAATAAAGCTCCAGAAAATTAGTTTTACTTAGAAAAGTGGGATTCTCTTATGGAGTTTATAGAAAAAAATATCATGTTAGTTAGGATTATTATATGAGTCAAAATAAATTCTTGGTCATGAACTTCCAAGCCTGCAGAACGTACATAGCCCCATTAAATAAATAAATAAATAAAGAAAAGAAAAGAAAAAGAAAATAAAAGAAAAATAGTTATCTGCAGACATTTATTGCTGCAATCCTCCATGCCACTGATCCTCTTTAACTCCCACTGTCATTGGTGAGAAATGAGACTACATAGTTCCTCACAGAAACTCTCAAAATTTTGATACAATTTCAAGCAGCTAAATAGGAAAAAGCAGTGAAAAAAAATCTGTCTTTTACCAGATGAGGCTTGCTCAATAAGAAGTGAAGATTGTTATTGTCATGCCATTTGCTTTTGTATAGTGTCTCTTGAACATCATTCTGTGTGCCCATGAATCATTGACAGACTTTCCATTTTCTTAGGTGGGCTTCCCTTCACAAAGTTGTTTTGCTTTCAGATATGAATCCAGGTCATTACAATGCCTGAGAAGCAGCTGTCCTGAGCTTCATAACATATTTTATACAGCTTGTTTATGATCATCTCTCTAGTCATGTCTTTACTTTGGGGCAATTTTTTCTTAAACACCTGAATTTTCTCCCTGACTCCTGTCTAAAATGGGACACATCATCTGTGGGATGTTTCACATGACTACTGTAATGTTAATTGCAGAGGCTTTTTGGTAACTGTATGGTCAACACCTGACGTCTTAATACTTGCTTGAAAGGTAATATAATTCTGCTGAGATTCCCTAGTTTTAAACTAGGAAATGAGATGTTTTTGTCAGCTGTAGAAATATTTTCCGTGCTACTTCTTATATACTTACTTTTCTGCACTTAAGCTTTTCTAAAGTCTAAGAGGAAAAAATCCTGCTGTAGAATACATAAGATGCTGTAGGACACCCATGATTTGTATAAAGTAACACAGCTACCTATTTTATCTGTTCTCTGATATATTAACCTGGTGAAATAATTTTAAAAAGACACTCCACCTTTGAATTATCTTGAACATATCAAATTTTACTATCATGAATTTCTAAAAAGAGTATTCTTATTAATATTAAAATGAGTGGGTGTTTTCAGGAATGTGGGCTATGTCTCCCTTAATGCTTAGGGAGTAGGAGGAGAAAATATCTTCAGCTTACAGCTGTATGAGCTTAAATGCTGGAGTTCTGCATTCCAAAACAAAATCATTTCTAAGTGTGTTTTTTGAAAAATGATCCTACAGATTTCCTACTCATAGATGCTTCACACACAGGCAGCTACTGTGCAACTTCCAAAATGCAAACTTGGAAGAACGCTGTGAAATAAAGGCAAAAGTAAAAGAATTACCTGGATTTGAGTGTGAAAATGCCTCCATTTGATAAAGAAATAAAGATGGTACTTGATATAAAATCTGTGCAGAGACCACACATCACTCCCTCTCTGACTCATTCTCTTTAAGTAAGACTCTTCAAGTCTTATATTTGAACTGTGAGTAGGTCAGCATTCCAGAAGGACTTGAGCATTGTGCCCTTTTGGGAATCTCTGCTTTGGAAACTGCCCCAGTCTTTTTTAATTTATTCCTCAATTTCCATTCACAGGTTGGCTTAGAAAAAAGTAGAAGATATCAGAATAATAGATTCATCTAGGTTGGAAAAGACCTTTAAGATCATCAAGTCCAACCATTAATCCTACTCTACCAAGTCCACCAGTAAGCCATATCTGCAAGCACTACATCTATACAGCTTTTAAACACATCCAAGGATGGTGAGCCAACCACCTCCTTGGACAGCTTGTTCCAATGCCTGACAACCTTTTAGTGAAAAAATTCTTCCCAATGCCCAGTTTAAATGTCCTTTGGTGCAGCTTGAGATCCTACCCTCTTGTTCTATCATTAGTTACTTGTGAGAACAGTGCCACCTCTCTACAACAACCTTTCAGGTAGTTGTAGAAAGCAATAACATCTCGTCTCAGCCTCTTTTTCTTCAGACTAAATAGTCCCACTTCCCTCAGCTGCTCCTCATAAGACTTGTTCTTGAGGCCCTTCACCAGCTTAGTTGCTCTTCTCTGGGCCTTAATGTCTTTCTTGTATTGAGGTGCCCAAAGCTGAACACAACACTTGAGGTGCAGCCTCACCAGTACCAAGTACAGAGGGACAATCACCTCCCTGGTCCTGCTTGCCACACTATTTCTAATACTGGCCAGAATGCCATTGGCCTTCTTGGCCATCTGGACACACCGCTGGCTCATGTTCAGTCACTTGTCGATCAACACCCCCAGGTCCCTTTCTACCAGGCAGCTTTACAGCCATTCTTCCCCAGGCCTGTAGCATTGCCTGGGGTTGTTGTGGCCCAAGTGCAGGACCTGGCCTCGGCCTATCAATCCAACCTGTCCAGATGCCTCTGAAGAGTCTTCCTACCCTCAAGCAGATCAACACTACCATCTAACTTGGTGTCCTCTGCAAACATACTGGGGGTGCTCTCAATCTCCTCATCAAAATAAAGATTTTGAGAAGAAGTGGACCCAATATTGAGCCCTGAGGAACTCTACTTATGACCAGCCACCAGCTGGATTTAATTCCATTCACTACCACTCTTTGGGCCCAGCCATCTATCCAGTGTTTTACCCAGTAGAGTGTGCACCCTTCCAGGCCTAATCCAGACATTTTTTTCATGAGAGTGATGTGGGAAACACTGTTGAAAGCTTTACAGAAGTCCACAGCCTTTTTCTCATCCACCAGGCAGGTCATCATGTCATAGGAGATCAGGTTCGTCAAGCAGGACCTGCCTTTCATAAACCCATGCTGACTGGACCTCATCACCTGGTTGTCCTGTATATGGTGTGTAATGGCACTAAAGATGATCTGCTCCATGACCTTCCCTGTCACTGAAGTCAGGCTGACAGATCTGTAGTTCCCCAGATCCTCCTTTCAGCCTTTCTTGTAGATGGGAGCCACATTTGCTATCCTCCAGTCCACTGGGACCTCTCCAGTTAGCCCAGACTGCTGCTAAATGACAGAGAGAGGCTTGGTGAGCACATCCACCAACTCTTTCAGTACTCTTGCATGTAATCTTTCTGGCTCCATAGACTTGTGTATGTTTAAGTGATGTAGCAGGTCACTGACAATTTCCTTTTGGATTGTGAACACCTCATTTTGCCTCCCTGTCTTCCATCTTAGGGGGCTGGATGTCTAGGAAACAATTAGTTCTACCGCTAAACACTGAGGCAAAGAAGACATTAAGTACCTCAGCCTTTTATTCATCCCTTGTCACTGTGTTTTCCCCTCCATCCAATAAGGGATGGAGATTCTCCCTAATCCTCCTTTTGTTGTTAATGTATTTATAGAAACTTATTTTATTGTCTTTAACAGCAGATGCCAGGTTGAGTTCTAGTTGGCCTTTGGCTCTCCTAATTTTCTCCCTGCATAGCCTCACTGCATCTAGTCCTCCTGAATGGCTGCCCCCTCTTCCAAAAGCCATAAACTCTCCTTTTGTTCCTGAGTTCCAGCTAAAGCTCTCTGTTCAGCTAGGCCAGTGTTCTTCCCTGCTGGCTTGTCTTCTGGCACGCTGGGACAGCTTGACCTTGAGGCTTTATGGTTTCCTTCTTGAAGTAGGTCCAGCCTTCCTGGACTACTTTACCCTTCAGGACTGTCTCCCAAGGGACTTTGTCGAGCAATCTCCTGAATAGGTCAAAGTCTAGAAGTCCAGAGTGGCTTTTTACTGACCCCCCTCTTTACTTACTTCCCCAGGAACTGAAGACTCTATCATTTCACAATCACTATTCCCAAGATGGCCTCCAACCATTACTTCCCCCACAAGTCCTGCTCTGTTCACAAGCAGCAGGTCTAGGAGTGCACCTTCCCTCATTGGCTCCCTCACCACCTGCATCAGGGAATTTGCTAATGAAAAATATTGTGTCACTGATAAAGGAAACTAAACCTATTCTAGCACAGAAATAGAGAGAAAAAGCTAGAGATTTTAAATGAAATATTTTCATTGTTTCAAATTAAGCTTTTGAAAATCATCACAAATATGAAAAGTTTTTCTTTTTTTTCTTTTCCATTTACTTTTTCACTTTCTTTTTTTTCTTTTGTCAATATTTTTCTTTCTTTAGTCCTGTTTGCCTCTTTTTCTTTTTTTTTTTTTTTTTTTTTTATTCTTTTAGTCTTTCACAAGAAACAGTTACCAGGATAAAAAGGTTGAGTGGAAGCATGAGGATAAGCCATTGATAGGTTATGGTCCAGATGAGTTTATACTGGGATAGAACTGATTCTGATTGCCTTCTAGGGAAAGGATAACATTAATAAGTCTTTCTGGGACAGTATCTGATCTCTGTCAGCATAGAACCCATTTTCCCCACCAAAAGATGTATGAGGCTAAAAATCAGTTTCTATATCCTTCTTTTACTCCTTCACTGGAAAGTAATTAAGAGAGCAGGAAAACCGTGAAAAACTGAAATGTAGCGGCATGAAAAGTTGATACAATCCTTCCAATGTAGTCATAACTGGATATTGTCAATCAATCAAGATGATTTTTATTTTGATATTGGGTGGAAAAGTTTTAGGAAAGGATAAGCTGACATCAAAGGGTTCTGCTTTTCAAAAATCCATTTTGATTCTTATGCAGAATCATATAAAGCAAGATAGAATAACATATGGAAAACCACAGTTACCATAACACCTTAAATTGTTTTCTGAAGAACCAAACCTTACAGCAGATGTCAAATAAATATGTTAAAGACTGTGCTTATTTGCTCCTACTATACCAAAGAGAATTAAGAAAAATCCAGTTTCCCTATATATTATATATCTGAAGTTTACAAGTCTGCAGACATGAACTGTACCATAGGTTTCCTATACTATGAGTTTCTATCCTTGTATGTACATGTGATTTACTGCTTGGTAATGTTGTGACAGCACAGGTATGACTGTAGTGTTATGAATTTGTATTTCACTTGTAGGTATTTTCCTTGCAATGCTCAAAAAACAGTGCACTATTCAAAGATAATTCTCATGAAATCAGCTAATTGAAATAATGCAGTTTGAACATCTGCAATCCCCAAGAAAACAACGACCATTTGCAGAAAATGCAAGGTGAAAATATAAAATGTGCAATTGTAAAAGGCCTTTTTAAAAAAATAATCTTCATTTTGAACTTTCCCTGAGGAGTTAGTTGCTTGGAATGTTTTGCTTCATTGTCCTAACCAAATAAAGTCTATCTCATTTTCCACCCCACTTAACAGATGAATAGTACACACCTGAGTGCTTAGACACTAAGACTGTAGAGCAATCTGCTGCACAATGAAGTATTTCTGAAATACTTCACAATATGAAATACTTCTCAGTGTGTGTGTGTGTGCATGTGTGTAAGTGGTATCCTGTATACAACACAGACACTTGAGAGGCAATTATAGCATACTAAAAGTTCTCTTGTCTATGTGTCAGACAGGGAAATGGTTTCCAAAGTAATTTCCTCTAGATATAACCACTGTCTTCAAAAGTAAAAATGCTTACAAGACACTTGAAAGTCTTTTTAACATCTGACAGGAACAAATCACATTAGAAAATAGCTGAAATATCATCATCACAGTTTTTGTCTTCTCACTGTCCAGTGAAGCTCAAAGTTGAAAGTGCATTTCTGCATTCTATTGATAGACTCTGAGGGTCACATTTACAATTAATTGGAACTCAGTGAGTAAATACTGCACAGAAATAAGGGTTGGGATCACATGATATTTTTATTTTTACTTGTTACTTTCAATAACAGTTCAGCTCCAGCAGTCATACCTTTTTCAAAGCAAAATCTCAACAGTTGTGTGCTGCATGCAATAGCAATGGCAAGATGACAACTCCCTCTAGCCTTGAACTACTGAGCTACAAAAATCTAAACTATGCTGTACTACCCTAATTAATTTTACTTGTTTCTAACAGTATCAAAAAATTATATTCTATTTCCCTTCTTCTTCATGAGGAAAACAGTACAGAAACATGCTATGATACAGATACAATTCCATAAAATACAGTATGTAGAGGAAAGAAACCTGAAATAAACCAAAACCAAAGAAAAGTTGTCACAAGACCATCATGTCTTTACCTTAGTAACTGAGTAGCATAATCCATGGCTGCCAGATCAGAGCAAACACCAAAAACCTTGCAAAAGACATGGGTTATAACATGTATTTATGACAGGCAACACCCCGTCGTAAAATGGCGGCTGAAAGAAAATGTGTTTGTACATCACAGCACCTTCCTGTGCATGTAAGGAAAAGACTTCCTGGTAAATGGAAAGTAAATTGAAAGCCAGTTACAACAGACCACATGACCTCAGGGTTGAATGGCACCAGTGGTTGCTTGCAGGGGGTAGGACTGCTACCAGAAGCTGTGCTGGGACACCTCTCACTTTTTCTCTTGAGTAAAAGCTCTGGCTGTATTACTTATTAGTCTACATGTGCCTGTGTGAGCGTAGAGATTTTCCTGATGGTTTCTTTCTGACACTTCATAAACTAAGTTTATCAGTGTCACATCATCTGTGTTTCTTTCTCCCTGCAATCAATGACTACTTTAGTATGGGGAAGACCCTACTATTGAAACCTTATGAGTAGAATCACCAGATCAGTCATAATGCATTACAAATAAAGTACTCAAGTACTGTGGAAACACATTTCTTTTACATGTAAAAATACAGCTGTAATAAAAGAAAGAAAGATAAATTCATCTGAATTATATCTGAGTGTATGTCATATCTACGTTGTCCACTAGATGCCTATATTTAGGCAGTTGAAATATTTGTGTAAGAGACAAAATTCACTTCTAGTCTAGGACTGAGTTTGTAACTGTAGCTACCTGTAGTGTAGCTGTATTCATGGGGACTAAGAGTCTTAGAACTCATCATACTCGGTAAAACTCTGCTAAATACAATCTAGAGACTTATTTAGTTCACAAAAGACTCCTTTTGCTGCACTGATTACCTCTATGTTGACTAAAGTGTGCCCTTAGATGACTATATGTGGACACCTGTATTTAGTGCCTAAATTTAAGATGACCGGAATCTTAATCTTAAAGTTGTGTTCTGTGATTTTGATGGGAGACATTCCAAAGACTAACTGCAGTCCTTGGGAATCTTTGCATAACTGCTGCCCTCTTCCATTTCAGTTTTGTGTTCAGATTCAGATCTTGGAGATACAAAGTTTCTTGAAAGTGTTTATATTAACGAACTATAGAAAGAAACTACAACAGCTATATTTCTGATTCAGACACCGTTTTGGTATGTAAATTTGATCATCAGTTTTCAAAACAGGATGAGCCTTCTTGAACTGCTGAACATTTAGCTGTGTCGTATTTAGTTTAGTGAAGGTGTATTGCATCAAGCAAGCATAATTTAATATAATTTTGTAATGTAATTTTTTGGTAATTTTTTCTTGCAGTTCAAGTAAATTCTAAAGTTCTCCATCTAATATCTGTATTTATAGCTTATAACTGAGCGATTTTGTCAGCTTTTAGTTATTTGGTTAACCTAATTAATATCTTCATCTAATCCAGTCAGTATACTGAAAATCATCCTGATTACATGTGCACAACCAGCATACATCTTGTGTGGGTCATCTATTCTGTACAATTCCTCCCCCCCCAACGACTGTAATCCCACAGTGGTACCATGTCTCAGTATCTTTCATCACATCTGTTGACTCTTACATTCCAGAAATTAAAAAATACTTCAACACTGGATTAAAAGGAGGCTTAGAATATGGACATTACAGCAGGTGCTGAGAAATCCAC
Organism: Megaceryle maxima; assembly: GCA_024605025.1. Lineage (NCBI taxonomy): Eukaryota > Metazoa > Chordata > Aves > Coraciiformes > Cerylidae > Megaceryle > Megaceryle maxima. The sequence continues at coordinate 16,215 of JANHGN010018949.1, read as the reverse complement.
TGAGAGAAAACATTGTCAAACCTATAGAACATGAACACACAGCTTGCTGTTGCTTTGAGTAAAGACAATTTTATGGCAAAACAAGGGCACAGGGGAACACATTCGAGAGCAAATAAGTAAAAGGGAAACAGAACGCAAAGTAACACAGGCAACGCAGAAAATAGCAGAATGTCCAAATGTGCATTTTTACCATCTGGCCAAGTGCCATGTGTCTGATGCCTTTACACATGGGATATTGGCAAAACAAAGAACGTACATAGTGTTTCATGCAGTAAGTAGGAAATACAGTTCCACTGTTTAGGACTCTTAACATCACACTAAAAAGAAAAAGATAAACTATTATTTTTGCAACCTGCAATCAGTCAGATAGAGGCAGACTGATTTAGTTAGTAAATTTTCCAAGCCCCTTAAAATGAACAAATATGTTAGTGATATTTGTTTTGTTTATAGACAGCAGGCTGATGAAAAATACACTGCAAATATAGAAAACCCCTGCATCTTAACAGCCTAAATTCTGTGATCAGTTGTTTGCAATTAAAGGGACAACACAACCGATTAGGTTATGTGGTTTATATACATGTAGGGGTTTTTGTGTGTGTGTGTGCGCTAATAGAATTTAAATGAAAAAACCCCACATAAATTATAAAATTTGTAGTGGTCATAATATTGTAACAAAGGATGATGATACTATGTTTCCCCAAAAGTAATGTTCTAAAGGAAATCAAAACCAGGAAAAAATGGTTAGAATTTAATAACTAGGCTCTGATCACCAGAATTGAATACAATTTTTACACCTGTGACAGATATCTTCTGTGCCTTTCAAAAAAAATCATTTGCTTCTATAGCATTTGTTTTTAAGACCCTTGTTTTGCTGATGTCCAGAATAACAAGCCCCCTGTCCAGAGCCTAAACACAGACTAGAGATTGAGCTCATTTTAACTTTAAATCTTTACAATCCAGGTTACTATGTGTAGCATTTCACAATGAAATTGATAGGCTTCATTGACTATATTGATTGCAATTTCCTTCACTGTGGTCTTCATTCAGTTATATGAAATAACAGCAACACTTGAGAAGTACAGATAATCATGCCTGGCCTTGAGCTGCTGTTCCAGAAGGATATGGATCTCTATAGAACTTGTATGGTATCTACCAACTCTGTGAAGATTATTTACATAATTTATAATAATAAATTCGACTTTCTGGTTTTATCAGAACTCATATAATACTTACCAAATTGTGCATTTTAAGTGAAATACATGACATCTGAAGAAAAATTTTGTGGATAGTTGCTGTCATCTGTTGCCTTTTGTAGTACTTAGACATAAACACTTCTGTGTTCATGGAACTTTATGTATGAATCTTATATATGCTACGTGATGAAGTGTTATGTGTCAGCTGGGTAGAGTGTTTAGAGTGTAAATTTGGATTATTCATATGCTGGGAACATTAAACTTAAATCCTTTGTAGTTTTATAAAGCCATTTTATTTCATAAACTCATTTTATATTTACATTAGTAAAGGATGCAGGACATAAAAGTGTGAGAAAGTTCTGTTGTATTGTAAACATAAAAGGTGTGCAGGGATGCTCTCTAAGCTATCATGTGAAAGATCTGCAGAAAGAGGTTGATAAATTATGCTCATCTGGGAAGGCGAGTAGGAAATTGGTGGGATACTACCAGCAGCTCTGAAAGTGCAAAAGCTAAAGCCTTGAAGCACAGACAAAACAGGAATATGAAAAGCTAGGCTTAAAGAGAGGAAGGACAGTAATTCACAGAACCAGGCACCCAGGAAGCTCATGCCCCATAGCAACAACATAGCAGCTGTGCTCAGAGCTGGAAATGAAGATGAAGAACAGACATGGACCTGCCTGTCAGTTCCTGCACATCACATAGAAAATGCCAAGAATAAGAAGCAGTGAGTGTTGAACTGGATTTGTTCAATATAAAAAGGAGAAAGCTCATGGGAGATCTAACCATAGTCTTACAGTACTTAAACTATAGCTAAGGAGAAGATGGAGCTACACTCTTTGTAAGGTGCACAGGACAAGAAGCAACAAAGAAGTCAGTTCAGAGGAAATGCCTGAAGGGACTGAATATATATATTATTTATACATATGCCCGAAGTGACTGAATCTATATCTATTAGAAAATAAAACAAAAAATTCTCCAGAACTGTGGACAATCAAATGTTGGGATAGAATACTTGGAGAAGTGGAATCTCCCTCACTGGAAGTATTTAAGACTTGGCTTGAAGAGTCATGGATAACCTCAACAAAGGTTGTGTTTTGAACACAAGGCTAGGTCAGCTGATCTGCAGCAGTCCCTTTTAAACCTGCTTTTGTGTAATTCTTTGATTTCTGTACTTCTGTTGAAGCAACACTTTAAATGATGGGTAGTGAGATAATCCATCCAACTCTTCCTTCTCACATGTAAAATCTGGTATTAACAGCCCCCCACAAGCATTCTGTAATATGCACTATCAATCTAACACTTTTCCTTCTCATTCTATAAAACATCAACTCCTGAAATCGTTAGATGTTAAGACAAAGTTCCTCTTTAGCCTATAAGAAGTCTCAAGTCCTTCCTCATTGCAGAATTTTATCAAACATATGTTACCTTTCATATTGTAGATGTCCCCCATTGTGATTATCATTGTGATTATCATTATTCATCACCAGCAGAAATGAAACTTAAGACATCCAGTGTTGAATGTCTGTTTAATTTTATTTAAAATTTCTTTATTTAAATTATAACAGAATCTTCAAATTATTGTCTGTAGAAGCTGGGATCCTCTGTAGGCCAGTTTCTAGATAAAGATGATTTGTTATGATCACTGAGCAGCATATCATGCTTGAACTTTACTAAAATATGCATTTCTTATTCTTTTTTTTTTTTTTTAATATAAAAGAATTGCTCCAGTGTGGAGTATACAGTGTTAACTACTGATATTAGTGTTTTAGTGTGCTCTTTTTTAAAAATTATTTTTTCATTTTGTTTTTCAGAGTGAGTTTACATTCTAAAGTACACATTTCAGATTTCAGATAAACTGATTTTATAGTATACTTGTGGGTGCCAATATGACACTTAAATACAACATTAGTTTCATAGCAACTAATGTAACTTAAAAGGCAAATAGTAGAAGAATACCAAAACCATATTAAATTGAAGAACAAAACTAAAGACATAGATGAAATAAACAGTACTATGAGGTACTGTAAAGGTTTTGTTTTCACTTGTGAATATGCTAATGTTACTATGGGAACTTCAGCTTTTGCATTTGACGTGATCCAAATGTAACAAGTGGTGACTGAAAAATGAAAAGAAAAAACAACAGGAAATTGTTATTCTTTTTTCCTTAAAAAGCTATTTTCATTTTGTATTGTCCAACATATTATATGAAAAACAATACAAAGAAACCAGAGAAGGAATGAGAAATTCTGTCATGTGGGATTTATTGCCAAAGAAAATGTCATAGGCTTTATGCAGACTTCATTTCAATTGTTAAAAGTTTTTAAATCATTCTGTGAGTGTATTTTTAACAAGGATTAATAAACCATATAAAAGAAAGTCTGCAAAATATACAATTAAAGCTAGAAAATATTTGTCATTATGGGGAACAGCTTGCTTTCTCTCAGCTTAAATGGAAACGCTACCCTGCAGCAGCAGCACATATAAGGATATTATTTTCTTATGTTCTAATAAGTCAGATTTTCCCTAACCAAACTCCTGGATATATTTTCTATGTAAAGACTCAGCCATATTTACAGCACTATACATTAGATCTGACAAACCTTGAAGATGGGATCTAAGGTATGTACCACGCAAGCTGCACTTAATGTGCTTCACAGTAACAGCTCTTTCCACTCTGCCCTTAAAGACAGCCCTTTCTCTCCAGTCTGTTCAGTGACAGGAACCAAATATCTCTGCCTACCATGGCTAGACTTGTCACTGATTCTGATAAGAATTGGCAGACTGGCTGCAGTAGCTGCTAGAATAAAAGGCTACTTACCCAGTAGTAGATGCCTACTGCATCTGCACAACATCACAGTAGCAGAAATCTGGTGTTCTGATACAGGTAAGATGAGTAAGTTTGTTGCTTGAACTGCTTTTTCCAAAGATAGACAAGGTAGAAAATTCTGAGGGCCATCAGAAAGACATCACGGTGTTGATATCTAAATGGGATTGATGAGATTTTATTTGAGAAACAGTGCATTTGCCTGTGTAAATTTATATACAAAACTAAGCAAAATCTCAAACCTTTTTTTTAAACTCTGTGCAGGGTTCTGACATAATTTTTCACATTTTCACTACCCACAGATTTACTTTAGTAGTTACTATTCCTCATCCCTTCTTTTTATGAACAAAATGAACAGTGGAAAACCAGAAATGTATACGTGAAGACAGAATATTTTTACTATTGTGATGAAACCTATGCAGTGCTGACATCCAGGTGATTCCTCCTTTTAATTTAACTGAAAAGCCTGATCTAATGTTTACCTCCAGCATGTTGTGATAGATTGTAAGAAATGATGGAGAAACTTAACAAAGGCAAACTGACAAAATACTTTAGCAGAAGAATAATTCCATTTTCTTAGTACTGTCCACAACATTTCCCAGCTAGATGGAGATCTCAACATTTATGAAATTAACAAGACAGACAGAAACTGTCCATAACAGTGTCAAGCAATTAAATTGTCCTTTATTACTTATAGAGTGGTTTCTTAGCAATTTTTAAGCAACTCCCTCCTTGAAAATTATTATTTTTGAGGCTGACTTCTCTAGTCAGTGCCAAACTTCTCTACTGCTGGTGCCATCTGCTGTGGCCAGATTAGAGAATGAAACACACTAATGTCAGTGTGTCTTACCTATTTCTCAAGAGACCAAGATACTCTTCTCACTCAGACTTCACAACACAGTTTCCTTTAGATTTTATCTAGTTTCTGACCCTTTCATGTCAGTAGTGTAGTTTTCCACATCACTGGACTAACATACATGCTGTAATATATTAATTATGATTCTGAGCTTGGTTAAACAATAGAAACCACCCAAAATTTCAGTGAGCAATTGCTGCTGCAAAGTAACATACAGTACTGACAGAAATAGAAAGGCAATTTTTTGACTCATTTGGAAAGCTATGAGAGAAAAATCTGAAGGCTTGTCACATCTGCACATTTTCTTCCTTAATTGTTCATGTACAGCTTAATATCTACATGAATCTTCCAGTGCCTCAGTGAACAGAGCTATAAAAAACTGTTTAATTCACTTCCTTTTAAAGTAGAATAGCACACCTGAGATTCTTGTGAAATAAAATACTTCCTCCTGCCATTTATGTGAGACTTCTTATCTTAGCAAACTATATATATTCTCCAAATACCTTCTTCTTTCATACAGTAAAATTGCTGCCTGTGTGATTGTCCTTTTATGCAAAATAGAATTTCACATTTGCTACTGTAGGAATCTCATTGATAAGGTTGTGGTTGTGCTTAAAAACTTTCTGTGCTGCTTTAATGTTATACAGCTGCCTTTTCATGGTATGTACACAAATTTAGGATTCCAAACTCAAATCAGCAGAAAAGCACTTTTTAAATTTTTTTTTTTTTTTCTGTCAAAAAGCCTGGACTTGGGAAGATTTCACAGAATCCAACAGCTTATCACTCTCTGACCTTACAAAGAATGCTAAGTAGTTTCCCATGCAGAGGAAATTCTGAAGTAGAAACAGAATATTTTCTCAAAGATTGTCTCGGAGGAGACACTAGAAGTTGAGATACAGCTTTTGAAAAGGTTGTGTGCAACAAAATAGAGAATGCCAATCTTGCATTGCAAATACCCTCTGGAAATGAATAATATATTTTACAGGACTACAGATACAGTATTAAAATAGATTCATGCCAACCCCCCCAAAATGTTTTACATTTAATTTGTTGAGATTCATTCAGTGCTACATCTTTATTATTATTATTATTATTTTGTTTTTTTCAGGCAATAGATGATGTTTCTGTTTTTCTTTGTCAAGCTTATTTCAACCCATTCATAAACCTTATACAGCAATACAATACAATAAGTATACAACATCTGCTGATATCAGTTCCCATTGGGGTCTTTCTAATAATCAAATGCTTACTATAGTGTGTCCCTGGTATGTTCCTTATGGTGGATTTAAAATTAATATGTTGAGGTAGAGTTACAAAAGTACATTGATTTTTTATAGACATTATATCACCTGGACACTCCCCTGTATTTAAGGTTTCTCCATGGACCAAATTAAGTCAACTTTATGATATTTAAAGGGAAAATCTAGAGCAGAAATATTTGATACATAGCCAGTGTGAGTAGCAGTATGTTTTGACTGCAAGAGTAATCCTATCAAATTCAACAGTTTTATCTGCCAATGTATAGGGCTGATGCTCTTAACGAGAAGCTACTAGGAAATTATTCTTTATGATTTGTTATAGTAAAAAAGAATAATCTATATCTTGTCTAGGATACTTGAGATAAATAGAAATAAAAGAAGCTGCAGTTTGAATAGAATGGAAACATTCTAATTATAGATAATCATAAAGCAAGGAGCCTAGGAGATAGCTGTTTAATGAATTTTCACTATCTCTAATATCACTTGTCACTTTTTTTTTTTTGTTGTTGTTGTTTTGTGTTACCTCCCCTTCCCAGTGCAAGAACATACTTTAATTCATATAAATCCACAACACTGTAGGCATTTCTGAGAAAGAAGGAATAAGTGTGTCTCCTTGTTTTTACAGACCATGCTTAGACTATGTGTTTGAAGATTTTAATTAAGGTAGTCAATAAGGTTAATAAAAAAAGAGAGAATTAAAGTATTTTCTAGATAATCATTTAGAGACAGAGGCTAACAAACATGCTCTAAATTTCTCTCTACAAAAGCTTTGTTTTATCCATTGAATAGGTAAAAAAGGCAAGGATTGCCCTCTAGAAGGCATCCAGTGCCAGTGCTACTGACTGGAGTTAGGCATTGTGACTGTGGCACAAACTTTCTTTTTAAAAATCACACTCTTCCTTACAAGATAAAGATGATTCTAATAGAAAATGTAATCATGCATTCCATACAAGTATTCTGATTGCAATAGGGCTAAGTAGATCATGGTTATACACACCAAGCACTTACTGCATCCTGACAAACCAAAAGACAGGTTGTGGCAACTTCAGTATAAATACATCTAAAAGTGGGGAGTGTGAAGGCGAAGGCATTGAAGGAAGGTGAATGGTGATTTGGTGAAGGAATGGAAGATTAATTTACTGACATCTACCATGATCTAGGGTCCCAGCTACTGTAGGGTGCTGTTTAGAGTTATTGAATATGGTCATTCCTTCCAGAGATTTTACAAAAATCTTATAATGATATAATAGTTTTGCTGACTTTCTGTAAATCCATTGATATTATAGAAAGCCTGGGCAAATAATTTCTAGATGTAGGATTAATCTGATTAAGAGTGGACATCTTTAATATATATGTAAGTACATCACTCTATGTTCTCATTATTTTCAATGGAAAGGTGATGTCTGCAGTTTTCTAGAATAAAATAGATGGTTGTCTAACAACAATTCAGAAAAATTGCAGATGAAATCTATTTATTTTTCTTCATTGATTGCAGAGGAAGTCAAAGGTGGTTAGCTTAGACAAAAAATTACTGTAGAAGTCTAAAGTGAGATGGCGTCCCACTCTACCTTTAACATATGTGAATTTGGATCTGATTCTTTATTATTCTATTCATGCCCACATTTTAAATTTCTTATGTCATGATTGCTGACAAAATATCATATTTCAAACTGCCTACCTGGCTTACATTTGAAATTTTGTTTTAAATTACTTTTAAAACTCTCTACTAAAAGCTTCCACATCAGCTGTTAGTTAAAATCCTTTGTGTCTTTCTCATTTGTTTGTTTGGGTTTTTTTTCAAATGTTAAAACTATTTTTTTTTCTTTTTACAGAAACATGGTGATATTTCTTCTAGAAATAAAATACAGATGAGAATAGATTTTGCTGTCACCATACACACTTAACACAGTATGTCTTCTGGAATTTTTGTTAAGGACAAGAAGTCTTTAACCACATTAATATTCAATAGTGCTTTGTAACAGGGCAGATGTTTATATGCATGCTTCATTGCATTATGAACAATGCGACAAATGCAATTGCCTTTCATGAAGTGGAAATGCTTGTTATGCAGAAATCTAAATAGATAGCATTTTACAAGAACTGTCTGTTTCATAGGTGGTAACATTTGTTAATTTCCCAACATTCCATCACTGCTACATTTTCTACATACAGAATAAAGATACATCTATTTCACTAAATTTATCCTAGAATCCTATTGTTTTCTGTTGAAAAATAATTCATTTGAAAAGTAAATGTCTGGGTCTTAAAATTATTCTTGCATCTTTGCTTACTAAAAAGTGAAGTACTTCATACTATATTTTTCTTTTAGTAGATCAGATTAATTTTTTTTTTTACTGTATATAAGTAACTACAATTAAACTCACTATAAAGCAGACATAAAACAGGTCAGCTAAATGCTTATAGTCTAGGAGTGTATTTTTTCCTCTTTGACTAGAAAAGGTTCAAAACCAATACATAAGAAGTAGGTGTATACATGTGGATGTGCAATCTCCTGCTTTTAAGTGTTATCCTATTACTAGACATGTGGAAGAAGCAAGCAAACCATAAATAAATAAATAAATGGGATATATAGAAAGCATACTGTCCCTCCTTTTTCACCTGAGATGAAGGGTGAGATCAAAGACAGTAATGAAATAAGTGTTCAGTTATGCTCTGACAACAAGGATAGAAGTAAAGATCTAAGATCTATATTCTTACAGGTAAGATTTACCTTAACAATAAAATCTTTAGGTGATAATAATCAAGTTGGAAACTCCCTTGCAAGGCAAGAGTTAGGTACTAATCTGCCAAATCAACACAGCATGAACTGTACTTCAAGTACGACAATTCCACTTACTTTCCTGCAGAATTTCAAAAACACTCACAAAGCCCTCTCTGCGGGGAACTGTATTTCATTTTTCTGCAAGCTGACAAGGTGTATCCAGACAAGATACTCTCTTGTAAGTAATGTGGGAAATTGATGAATATGTGAATACAAAAGGAGTAGCATGCTGATTTTCACATGCTCAGCTAAGATATAAAAATACCTACTAGATGAACAGGACCCACTACATGAACAATATTTGATTTATACATGAGGCCTGGTGCATTTCTGAATTAGATTACAAATACGCATTTTATAAGGCTGATAAGTACATTTCTATAGTACAAAGGCTCTTGAATTCATGTACAATATTTCCCTCTGGTAAAAATGCAACTACTGAAGAAATAATTAGGGCAAGGACCTACAATATGAGGCAGAACACTAACTAAAGATATGGATATCACTTCCAGAGATAAAATAAATTTCAAATATGTAAATACACAGATCTCAGAGATAGAAAATGTCTGGGGTTTTTTGTTTGTTTGTTTGCATTTGTTTTTTTGTTTTTGTTTTCTTTATTTGTTTGGTTTTTATAACATGAATGATAAGAAGGAAATACAGATACTTTCAGAAATGCTCAACTTTCTGAGCTTGTTCCAAGAAAACTGGATGTTAATTAGCGGCAGACCCCTGTAGGAAATGTGATCATTACTTATTACTAGTTTTCCATTTCTATATTATTCAATTCAATTATATAATGCCTGCTATAAAAGAATATTTATAAAGTAGAGTTTAAAAGTTCTTTGTGCACCTTCTTCATTTTCAGTGCAAAACAAATCGGTTGATGGGATATGTGCTCAAAGGATATTTTGATCTTTTATGTAACATAGCCTCCTGACATTTCACATAAAATGCCTGTAAATGTGATAGGCTTGGTTAAAAAAAAAAAAAAAAAGTATTAAATGCTAAGTCTGAATCCATTTGGATAGAATTTTTATTTGATATGGTGAAAAAAGCCAATCAAACCAATGATATGAAAAGATGATTTCAAAGTCCTACACATCTCATGCTGCAATGTTTTATATATAAACAAAATTGGAAAAGCATGGTGCAGATCCCTGAGGTAGGACAGTCAATGATGGCAAATATTTTTATGAAAGTGTCCATGGTTTTCCAGCGCACATTTAACAAGCTTGACTTTACAGTGGAGAAGATAATCAACATATAAATAGGGTTATAAAAGCAGTTCAGAGAACAGAACAATGAATCTTTGGTCGAGAAGAAGGGTGGCAGAGATGAAAAAAGCAAGCAGTTCAATTAGAGCTAGTTTTCAAAGTTATCATTGACAATAGCATGCAAACAGGCTGCAGCTTAATGATACAAAGGGCTGGATTTCCTGCTTAGGTAGAAATCCTTTCCTCAATACTCTGCATGAATAATCAGTTATTGTTTCTTGGAGAACATACTGACAGAAAAATAACATGAGAATTCTTATCACTTACCTCCCCATTCAGAATCCACACAATATATTTTACCAGTCTATAGTTAACTAATTATGTATTTGGACACTTTTTCCTACTATGAATGATGTTTTAGATTAAGGACTGTAAAACACTATGATCAGCATATGGAACTCAAATCCCAAATCACTTGTAATTTGGTGGCCCAAATCCTTATAAAATCCAAACTGTAGTCTTATAATGTGTGTAAAATAACACAGTTTTTTAATAGTAGGCAAGAATCTAATTCTTGTCTAAATCTTTTCACACTTTTTAACTCAATTGATTTCAACATATGTATTGATCTAATGTCCTTTGGAGAAAAGCTAAATTTCCTGTATCAGGACATTCTGTCATATTGAGTATGTCTACTTACAGGAATAACATATTTATATATATGTAAATATATATTATAGATAATATATAAAACCATAATATAAATACAAAATGTCAGAATCACAGAGTACAACTAGAGTAAAACAGAGTAAAACTAGAGCAGTTGAAGATGTTAAAAAAAAAAATAAAAGGAATGTAATGACCTTTGAAAAGGACAGAGTAAAGTTTTGTGTTCAGTATTTGACCTGATGTTAAGAGATGTGACTGCAATTGATCATAGATGGAATCCACTATCAGGTGGGAAAGTTTTCATGCTACACTTCTTTTACTAACCACTGTCTCCTGCTATCAATGCACAAAGTATAAAATTGTGACTAAGGCATAAGTGACCCTTTCAGTTCTGACTGTTGTTATTTTATTGAGTGATGCAGATGTATTATAGCTTGCAGTTAAATTACAGAGCCATCATAGTAACACTGTAGCAATGGTATAGTAATTTCACCACACAGTTCTACATCAGATCAATATTTACACTGGACTGATCTTGATCAAATAAATAGAAATGTTCAACAACTCTGAATTCTAATAGGCATCAGACCTTCCAGGGAATATTCAAAACCATGAACATGGTCGGAATCTAAGCCTCTGTTAATTTAAAGTGGATCCATTATGAATGCTGACAGTTTAAAATAGTGATATAATTTTTTATTTTTAAAGCAGCTATAGTTGCTGGGTATCTGATGTTGAGGTACTCTAGCACCTAATTTTTAAACTGCAGAATTGAATTAACAGAGATATAGCTAAGTAAGTATTTAAATCATAATTATGAGCTATCTTAAAATGTTTAATAATAGCAGCCATAGCAGTGTGTGCTGCCACACTTAAAAATAAAATAAATATAAAATTAATATGCAGGTTCATAACAATGCTTTCTGACAACAGGTTCTCATTAGTTTTGGAAGGACTTACGATTTGCACATTCCAGTGGTCTGAACTTCAGAACTGCTGGATCTCCTTTGCTATTCTTCATTTTTCTCTTAATTATCATAATCCTATAAAATTTATAAGATGGAATGATTTTCAATTTCTCAGACAAAAGCAAATGAATTTTTCTTTGTGTTTGTAATGAAAACATTTGTTGTTGTCTAGTAAGATGTTGAGACCTGTGTGGTTTGGCGAAGGCGTCCTGTTTGAATAGGTCTTATCAGATTTGACCAATCAGTTTTCATTTTATTAACAAGAAAAGAACAGCAAGTCAGTCTGATGAAAACAAAGAAAACAAATTTAAAATGGAGTATATTAGATGCTGTAACATTCACATAATTACCATAAAAATGAAAATAGCATGTGTAACAGTGGTCTCAGTTCTGTTTGAGACTCCTACTCTACTGAAAAATCATGCAGAAACCTCACCTTACTATGTTTCAAGACCTATTTTCTTAGAGCCTTATGATGAAAAAGCCTTATCCTCATGATGAGGAATTTGGTGTGCAGAGGTCCCTTCTGTGTTACTGTTGTGAAGTAACAGAAAGCAAAAGAGTAAGATATTCATTAAGAAAGTTGTCTATTAAGAGTTAAACAAGCTCTTGGTTTAAAATTGTTCGAAAAAGCATTCATCATTCTCTAACTCTGTCTGGGGATTTGATTTACATATCATAGCTTATTTGTAGTTCAAGAAATACATGATCTCTTCTGAGGAAACTTTAAGGATAAAACTTTGTCATTCCAAGGAAGTTGCAAAATATTGTTTTATTTTATATCTCAAAATCAGTAACATGGGATAAGGCCATATGTGATGTTGCACTACTTAAAGAATGATTGTGATGTCTGAATTCTAAATCCAATCTTTCCTTAAGGTTACTTGTATCTTTCTTAAAAAAACTATTTACATAACTGGATTTCAAAAAATGTTTACATTAATATAAAGCTTTTCAAGGAACATTTAGATGTGGATTCTGATTCATTCCTTTTGCTTGTAAAGTTCAAAGAATTGCTTATGAGGAATCCTGAACTGAAACACAGTAAATAACCTATTGCTGTGACATTCTATGACAAGGCATGGGTCAGACAGTAAAAATTTAAATTATGAGTTTGGAAATTAAATCTTAAACAAATATATCCCATGAAGAATTTAAAAAAAAATAAAATGTTTTTAAAGAATAAATTCTTTAGTGTAGCACATTATTCTGTGTACTCACAATATTAACATCTACTTGATAGAGCTTCTGCATAAATGCATGGCTCAGAAATGAAATCTTACTTGCAAGGACAGGTACATAACTAAGCTGGACTTGTGGGAGGTGGTAAGGTGAATTAACTAGTTTCAGTTCTGTTTAGATAGGTCTGAAAGATTCAGACCATATTTTTTAAACATAGTTTATAAAGATCTCTTTTACCACAAGGCTCTTGACTCTGTTCTTAGCAGCTCAGGCAGTTCTGAAAAAGGAGAAAATGAGAGCCAACATTTGCACAATCTCCATTATGACATTTTAATGACTATACACTTTATTAGAATCAGTGAAATCACCGATGCAGTAGAAAGTAGGTTGTTATCAGACAATTTATTTCAATGGAGAAACAATTGAGCAACCTTTGTAAAAAACAGTAATTGATAACAAGAATAGTATAGCCAAATTAGCATTGTTCTTTTGTTTGCCCAAAGTTTACATTGGCTTTGATATTATTCTAGGCATCTGTGGTGATTTCTGCTCTAGTACCTGATAAAGCTTATTTGGCACTCTACAAATATCATTGGATTATACTGCAAGTGGCATGTTCAAGAGAAGAGTAATCAATTAATATTGTAAGTATATTTGCTATAAATAGTATTGCCACTATGATCTATGGTCTTTCTGTCACTGACAGCTTCAACAAAGTTAGAAAATTTTGTCTCTGTGATGTGATTAAGGCTTCAGGAATGAGTTCCTGTCAGTCTTTTGCACTTTGCAATTCACACCTGTACTAGGGTAGCAGGCAAAGGGTTTGGCTGTTGAAAGGATCATGGCCTGAAGTAAAATACATTAACAGGACATGGGAAACTGCAGAACAGGACATGAGTATTTGCTGAAGAGGGCATGAGAAATTTTTGGATGTGACAAATAACAAGGAGAGCAAATTTATAGGTAGCTCCATGAACAATTAGTGGATCTCACAGTTGGTTGAGGGCTAGGTTTGTGAGATATGAACCTCACAAATAATTGGAGAGGAGCACAGGGAAGCACTGGAGGAGCAGAGTCTTGAAAGGCCAGCAGTGCCTAGATAAACTATCAGGAAAACCTGTAAGGCTGGGATTCCATGAGCAGCCACATTAGAAACAGCAAATTTGTGTGTGACTGTAGCAAAACTGATATGAGTGAGGAAAAAGTCATTAGGGGCATTCTGTTTATTGGTAAGGATATTAAGGTAGAGAAAGGGAGTGTTTGAGGGGAGTGAAAAAGATTATCAGGAAATAGGAAAAAAGGATAATAAATTATTAAAATGATACAACTGGGGCTGAATGGAAGTACCTGCTGGGTAGCTCTGTGCTTGATCAAATACTTGAAGCAGTAATTTAAATTACACTAATTTTTCTGACTATATCATAAGAGTTGAATCTCTCTCTGTAATCAGAGGGCCTGTGAAGGTGCAGGTTGCTTGCCTTCTCTGGTGAAGGAGTATGCATCAGATCAGACATCCTGTTGTTCTTACACTGACACTGGTGTCTGTTCCTGGTCTAGTGGCATTGGTGTGAGATCCAGAACAGAGTTACCAGACAGAGTTAAAACAAGGATAACCCGTCAGAAGGTTTTATGATCTGTGTCACTTTATTACAGCTGGGGACTTGTACTCTTTACAGCTATGGACTTGTTATGAATTTTTCACACCCAGGGATATTTTTTAATACTCAGCTTCCATATCACAGGAGATGTTGAAAAGAAAAAAATAACATTTAAACTATATAGGAAAGAACCATCTGAAACCAAAGAGAAATTGAGAGGCTTATTTTACTGAGTTTCCACAGATGTAGCTCCTCATAAAAAAAGAGTCTTGGGAGTAAATGGAATTTGAAGACTTCACTGAATCACCACATATCTTAGATCAGTCAAGAGTAGAAATATCTTTTGTGCAGAGATTATTACAGATCTGGGTGTTAACACCCAGTGGATATAATCTAGTTCTAGAGTTGTTAGAAATAATAAATTTTGAAACAGTATATGAAGAAATGTGATGTTACGGTCAATAAATGAGAAACAAATAATTATTGTAAAGGAAAGTCAGGAAGTTCAGTTACAGTTAAGCAGATTATATAAATCATATAATTAATTTCTTCACTAGTTTTCTCATTGTCCTTGTCTGAGTTAGAACAGAACTAATTCTGTTCAGTTAGTTTACTTTTCATCTCAGTCTCTTCTAACTAAATACACTGTCTGAAGTTTACAGCCTATTTTCACTCAGTGTCTGCTGACACTGCTGACACACCCTGTGATACCTGGAATACCTTTGAACTGATTGCTGTTGGTTTTAAAAAGTAACTTCAGCATAGTGAGGTTTACCTGAAATTAAGCTTGACATAAATTTTATAATAATTAATTTGTGTTCATTTCTCAAGGTACAATATTTCTAGCTTTTTTTTCCCCTAAGTCTTTCTAAGTTTTAATAAACCATTAAATAATAATGAATACACAAATAAATAAAATCTCATAGTCTTTAGATAACAAGTGCACATTCAAAAAGTTATTGGTAATCAAAAGTTATTTTCCCATACTAAATAATTTATGATTTTATCCTCCCCAGGTTTGTATTTCTGAAAACCCATTTAAAATTAGCCAAGATTCATATATCTTTCTTCATTTTAAGTACAAAAACTGTTTTTACACAACTGCTGCAACAGCGAGTCATCTATTCTACGATAATCTGCTATAGAAATTCTTACACCAAAGTACTGATGGAACTTTTTTCTTTCAGCATCCTTGGCAGTTTTCTAACATTTGCTATCAAGTTCTTTCCTCACACTTTGTCAACTGTTTAGTACAACTGAATAGACCTAGTCTTTATTCTGATTCTTCTCTGTGCATTCCTCTCTTCTGTTACTTATTCTCCTATCTGCATATTTTTCTTGCAAAGAAAAATAAAACTGCAAGTCATTGCTTCTATTTGTTCCTTTGCTGACACAAGTAGCTTAAAAATCATTGTAGCCTCTTTATTTACCGGTTCAAACAGTTTAGCTTGAAGCATTTTTATCAACACAATTAACTGGCATTTTAAAGTTACTTGAAATGTCTTCTTTGGAGATTATTTTATTTTAAAATCACATTTAAAAAAATTAAATTTTCACACATTTATTTTCTGAGTAAATGAACAGCTATTCCCCAAATGTTCCATTCCCATTCTCTCTAAAAAAAATGCCAATAATATGTTTTCCTAAAAGGTTTCAGTTTGTTTCTC